>WNWK01006713.1:0-7500 GCA_009830355.1 Cherax destructor | reverse complement strand
TCTCTCTCTCTCTCTCTCTCTCTCTCTCTCTCTCTCCTCTCTCTCTCTCTCTCTCTCTCTCTCTCTCTCTCTCTCTCTCTACTCTCTCTGACTTTTTTTTTTTTCTCCCTCTCCTCTCTCTCTCCTCTCTCTCTCCCTCTGCTCTCTCTCTCCCATCCAGTTAACAGAATTTTCAACAAGTGAGGTGAACGTAAGGTTGAGAAAAACAAGAGAATAGCGTCACCAACACCAGCTGGGAGTCCCACCGTCACACCAACACCAGCTGGGAGTCCCACCGTCACACCAACACCAGCTGGGAGTCCCACCGTCACACCAACACCAGCTGGGAGTCCCACCGTCACACCAACACCAGCTGGGAGTCCCACCGTCACACCAACACCAGCTGGGAGCCCCACTATCACATCAACACCAGCTGGATCCACCGTCACACCAACACCGCTAGCCACGTCACACCAACACCAGCTGGAAGCCCCACCATCACACCAACACCAGCTGGAAGCCCCATCATCACACCAACACCAGCTGGAAGCCCCACCATCACACCAACACCAGCTGGAAGCCCCATCATCACACCAACACCAGCTGGAAGCCCCACCGTCACACCAACACCAGCTGGAAGCCCCACCGTCACACCAACACCAGCTGGAAGCCCCATCATCACACCAACACCAGCTGGAAGCCCCACCATCACACCAACACCAGCTGAGGAAAAACAAGCGAGTAAGTTGAGTCCTGGGAACACTCTGAGAGGAATTAAAACAATTAAAACAATTAAAACAAGCCGTGTTTGTTTCTACAAGTTTACCTGGGTTAGCTTGTGCCCTAGAAAGGTATTTTGAGTTATTGTTTGTTAATCTGTGATAATTTGCGTTAATCTCTGTTAATGATAATCGTTAATCGTTCTGTGAGGCTATAATTCGTTACCCGGGTTAATCGGTTGCACACGCTCTCTCTCTCTCTCTCTCTCTCTCTCTCTCTCTCTCTCTCTCTCTCTCTCTCTCTCTCTCTCTCTCTCTCTCTGGGTCACTGTTTCTATTATTATTATTAGTTTTATTTGAGTCGGAGTTGTGGAGGAAACACCCGCGTTGAAGAAACGTCTTTTATTATGTCAACGTTTCGCTCTGCAGAGCGAAACGTTGTCTTAATAGATGTTTCTACAACGTTTGGCTTTTCCATCCAATTGTCCGGAAATAGCTTAAAATATTATTAGTAGTAGTAGTATTAGTAGTACTAATAATAATAGTAGTAGTCGTAATAGTAGTAGTAGTCGTAATAGTAGTAGTAGTCGTAATAGTAGTAGTAGTATACTAGCTAAACCTATTTTCATCCTAATTCCATTTTCATCCTCGCTAATCTTATTTCAGTTCTTGCTAATCCTGTTCACGCCCTCGTTAATCCTGTTTTCAATCCATGTTTTTTTTTAACTATTTCTATACTCTATAAATATGTTTTCGTCGTTAATCCCACTTTTAACACTCATTAATCTATTTAAGCCTCGTTAATCTTATTTCCATCTACGTTAATCTTACCTCCATCCTTGTTATCTTTATTTCCATCTTTATTGCTCTTGTCATCCTCGTTAATCCTATTTCCGGCCTCGTTGATCCTATTTCCCTTATGGCTAATCCTATATCTTTCATCATTAACCCTATTTCCCCTCGTTAACCCCACGTTAAGATTTGTCCTCGTTAATCCTATCTCGTTTAAAAGACTCAGATCGATGCTGAAACAAAATATGACTAAGAAAAAGATCAACACGTCGGCTCTGATCCTCCCCAGACTCAATACAGGAACTTTTAAAAGGATTCGACGCTAAGGTAAACAAAGGAGAAAAGCGAAGTACCATAAAAAAAAGATGAGGGAGTTTGGGGAGATGATGAAGGTGTTTGTGTTGCCAGAGAAGGTTTTGGATCCTGTAGTCCACTGATGTGTGGGAGGGGCAGAGGGAAGGGGGAGGGAGGAGGTGGATGGGAGGTAGGGGGATGGTCGGACTGATAAAGAAGTGAGAGGGGATACCTGTAATTTAACTGTAGTCGCTTTTCGGGGGTCGCTGCCCCCCCCCCCCGCGGCCCGGTCTCCTAGACCAGGCTTCCTGGTTACTGGCCTAATCCCCCCCCCTTCCTTTCCCAGGTTGTTGGTGCACCAACCCCCTCAGATCAGTGTGTGTGCACCACAGCCCGGCTGATTAGGAGCTGACTTCAGGCATTTATTAAGTTCCCTTTTGAAGACAGCTAATGGGTGTTTTGAAGAATCTTTGCCCCTTTACACTTACTGAGTATCCAGTGTGTTCATCGCGCCCCTGTTCATCATTTAACGTATCGTACATTGCCAAACTTGATTTCATATGCAGCTATTTCAGTGTGCAAGTTTGGAACCAATCCCTCCAGAATCTCCCAGATGTAGTAGATTAGGATATAACTTTCTCGCCTATGTTCGAGGGAGTGTAGTTCTAGGAACTTAGAACGTTCCCAGTAATTTAGGCGTTTGACCGAGTTTAAAAACCCTTTCAAAAAATCTTGAAAATTTAAGTGAATGTAAGGTGGATAGTTTTTGTCACTTGCTTTACCTCCACTAGTTTGTGGAGTGAGGCGATGTTGTCAGCGTTTGTTTTTAATGACTGTGGGAATAGTCTAGTGTCCGGCCTCCTTCTCCATAGAATATTTCAAGATGGAGAGTAGTGTGCTGCAACCATTTGAAGTAGATGGAGAGACAACGAGAGTAGACAGACTTCGCCTTGTTCTCACTATCCTCTTAAACACACTTTGTTCCACTTAAAATTAGGTTATCAAGAAGTGCAATTTAAACCACTTACTGTACATTCCAAGAGACTTCGAACCTTCCCAAGATACCTCAGTATGGGTTCCACATTAACAATTTAATGTCCTTATATTAGTTTATAATAATAATAATAATAATAATAATAATAATAATAATAAAATAATAATAATAATAATAATAATAATAATAATAATAATAATAATAATAATAATAAATAATAATAAATAATAGTAATAGTAATAATACTTTATTTATACACAGTGCAATATACGACTGATTTAGGAATAATTGACACTGCTGATATATTTTATAGAGAAACCCTGGTTATGCAGAGCACTTCCGGCTATTGTATGATTGATTAATACGGTGTACGAGAATGACAGAGTTCGCAGCCTTTGTGCTGAGCGTATTATTCGTGTTCGCACCTTGTATTGTTAATCTTATCTCTTTTTTTGTTTTTAGTGTGTGGCGGGGATGGTATATATTATATTGATGAAAGCACTGAGCGGTTTACACGTATACTCGAAGTGGTCTGTAAATATCACAGCTACTAAGTCAGTAAGAATTTAACTGGGACCAGCACACTTCCTTAGGGCTTCAGACACTTAAAGTGGTAGTCTACTTGTGTGGTAGGACACTTAAGGGATAATCCACTTAAGTGGTAGTTCACTTATCTGGAAGTCTATTTAAGTGGTAGTAAGCTTAAGTGGCAGACCACTTAAGTGGTAGGCCATTTAAGTGGTAGTCCACTTAAGTGATAATCCACTTAAGTGGCAGTCCACTTAAGTGGTAGGTCACTTACGTGATAGACAACTTAGGTGACTTTTTTAAAGTTCCCCTCAGTCATACACTCAGTCATACACTCAGTCATACACTCAGTCATACACTCAGTCATACACTCAGTCATACACTCAGTCATACACTCAGTCATACACTCAGTCTTACACTCAATCTTACACTCAGTCTTACACTCAGTCTTACACTCAGTCTTACACTCAGTCTTACACTCAGTCTTACATTCAGTCTTACTGCTTTGTAACTGGAACACTTAATCACTTAAAGGATATAACCAGTTAATATACCGTAGTCTTTAACGATTCATTAATAGTCAGGGACTAACTAGTTAGAGGTCTCGCGGTTGGGACTGGGGGGGGGGTAAAGGTCGCTGGGGAATTGTGGTGGGAATGATGGGGGGTGGGGTTGCTGGGGTTCTAGTGGTGGTTACTGAGGTCTCGCGGGGTTGGGTGTAGGTTTAGAGGTGGAGGGAGTGGGGGAGGCAGGTGGTGGTGGGGGCGAGATAATGGAGTCACTGAGTCTGACATTAACTCCAGCCTGAATAAACAGTCTACAATTTCCGTGGTGATGTTTGGCTTAACTTCCAACACTGCTGTCATGACGCACCGTAATGGACGTACACGAGGCTTGAACACTGAAAACTTGCTCTCTCTCTCTCTCTCTCTCTCTCTCTCTCTCTCTCCTCTCTCTCTCCCCTCTCTCTCTCTCTCTCTCTCTCTCTCTCTCTCTCTCTCTCTCTCTCTCTCTCTCTCTCTCTCACTTATACAAACATGTTCACATCAGAAATTATCTAAGTATTCCTGGCAGATGGTTACTCCTCCAGTACGTCCCTCCACCTTACCCAGGCAGCAGTGGATGAGAGCTCGTGTAAGAGTCTACCATCAGTAATGGTCTCGATGCATTTCATCGAGCGTGACTGGTTCATGTGTGAATTACCAGAGTTTTTATTGACGAGTCGAGGAGGGAGAGGGGCGTGCATGTTGCAGTCATGATCGTATTGCCAAAACACTGTGCGGATCTCGGTGTTATTGTCCTGGTGTTTGTCTGTAGTGCGGCTCTGTTCTGTTGACTCTGAATCTGAGGGCTTCTGGACCTGGCACAGACTTCCGCAGCACATCCTGTGGCCTAGAAAATCTGGTAGTGGTTGATCCGTCTATATTCCAGCCAAAAAAAAGCTTGCTGTTGGTGCCTGGGACATGCCTGGGGTCCCTTGTATTGAACGGACGGATGCTAAGGGAAAAACACAGCTGAATGGGCAGGCTTTTGCCTCATTGACTTTCTGGGTCAGTCGTGGGATTACGTAATGAAGTGACGGTTGCAGTGAGTCTTACAAACGAGCAACAAGGTGTACGGGTTTAAGTAAATAAGTTTATTTAGGTACAGGTACACATAAATACAGTTATACAAATTATCATACATAAGAATCATGTGTAAATTACCTAGGATAACCCAAAAAAAGGTCAAACAAAAGGACTTATTTTCATGTGGTTGTCTGGACCCTAACTGTCACACACATTTAAATAATTTTGTCCTAGACTTTAGCAATTTAACTTGGACTTAATTGTGTTATGTTTTAACATAGTAAAATTTAATTTACTGCCTTAGCTGCTTTGTAATTCTATATTACTGTTTTATTGAGCATGTGGGTTGTATGTTTTGAGTAAATGTACACACTCAGAGTTCTCACCAGGCTGTGGTTACAATGGTCGAGTCTCCGCTTCTGATCTCTTAAATTACAATGGTTGGCATTAATGGTCCCTGGACACTCAGGCGCTGTTCTTCCTACTCTTGAAGTCATCTTAGGAGCTTGCCTCCACCACGGTCTCGTCTAGCTCACCTTAAACTGAAGAAGTATTGCCTAATATTTCTGTGGCTCATCTGTATTTATAGCTTCAATATGTGCCTCCTCGCCAGTGCCTTAAATGTCATATAATATGTCACTGCCTGTGTCATCAAATGCTTTTTGGGTATCCTATATGTTGTAATCACATCTCCTTTGGTTCTTCTCTTCTTCTGTTATCAGAATCGACTCGTTTATTCTCTCCTCATAGGTCAATCCTCTCAAGTCAAGGCCAGGACCGGGTGAGGGGTTCCATGTTGATGCTGATGCTGTATGCTTTTGGCATGTACATCTCTTGCATACCTATGTATCATGTCTATGTATCATGTCTACCTATGTATCATGTCTAAATAAAGTATTATTATTATGAAAAGCCTGACTTAAGCCGTGTACAGCATCCTAAAGGACTTTGAAGGCAGTTCTGGGATTATTTTACCTGGCTTCTGCTCCAGGTGTCATGCAGTTTGTGTTCGTCTCTGGTGATATGCTTGATGTTAATACTTATTTAAAATATATATATATATATATATATATATATATTACCTCTCAGGCGGGACTCCAGCTCTGGTTATCTGTTTTTCTCCACAATTGGCAAAAACTTGCACTTATTGGAGTGGAATTCTAGTTTGACCACCTTGTAGCTAACTCGCATCACTGTATCTTGTCTGTTATTATTATTATTATTATTATTATTATTATTATTATTATTATTATAATTATTTACCTTGCATCCTCAGCAAAAAGTAACACCTAAGAATATGCTCAATAACAACATCACGGAGAGAGGTGCAACTTCACTCCGTGAGATTGTACCTCATGTTCCTTCACTTGTGTATCTGCTGAAGAGGATCCCAGAAGGGGATCAAAATATACAGATCAATTAATCTTCTGACTTTCTGTGTCGATGCGGGTTATTACTGAGCAGTAACAAGTGGCTGTTACACTTTAGTGACCCACCTATGACTATGTCACACCCTCCATCACTGTGTGCTGTGATAAAATTAAGGAATTCAGAGACTACTCACAAATGTTCAATAAACGTCAAATGTATTATTACCAACTATGCTGGGGATGGAACCCTGATTTTTGCCTATTGTTAATAACTCATAATCATCTAAACTTGTTTATATTGAAGCATACCTTGCTGAAATATCAGGTGATATAAGGCATTCAAAACCACATATATACTGTAAAGTTTTTTTGTGTGTGACTTAATTCATATCTGCATAAATAACCTCTTGCGACTGTAACCAGATATAAATATGTAAATAGTTCATTACCGCTGTAACTTGTTTAGCCATCAAAAGTCTGGGGTGCAGTCCTTGGACTCATCATGTGCCTCTGTAATCTTGTAACCATCGCCCAAAGGATGTGTATGGGGTGCATAATGAAGATATTACACTATTTTGTACTGATCCTTGAGGGACCTCACTCGTCACTCATTCCCATCCTGAATCTTTTATATTTGTCACCAATGACGTCTTCTCTTTACTGGTGTAGACAAGACTGAATTACTCTTGTTTCCCAGAGCCGCTGTACATCCTCCCCTCCCTAGAACCTTGGCTACATAGTAATCTCCCTACCTAGAACCTTGACTACATAGTAATCTCCCTCCCTAGAACCTTGACCACATAGTAATTCCCCTCCCTAGAACCTTGACCACATAGTAATCTCCTTCCCTAGAACCTTGACCATATATCATGGAATTACCCAGGTAACTGCAATCAAGTCTCTGTTCCAGACTTTCGTGTTGCCGACTTCATGGGGCTGAGAAATTACCTAGGTGGGCTAATTGGATGACCTGACTATGGGTCAGGTAGGTGGTTTTGGTTGCCAATATGACGTTTTCAGAGCGTAGTTCTAGCTGCCCAGTCAACCTTTGTTCCAAGTAGGGAAATTAGATCTAACAAAAATGATCCTAAATGGATGAACAATAGATTAAAACATCTCATTGGTCAAAAGAGAGGCATATATAGGCGTATCAAAAGAGGGGATGGACAGATAAGAAATCAATATTTTCAATTAAAGAGAGAAATAAAAAAGGAATAAGAAAAGCAAAAGGGATTATGAGGCTAAGGTCGCAAGGG
>WNWK01006712.1:0-102487 GCA_009830355.1 Cherax destructor | reverse complement strand
GATCAATTTAAGTGAGAAGCGATTGCTGGAAGGCTGCAAAATTTGTATGCCTTAAGCACTGTAATTTCTGGGTTATCGCTATTAAGGTCTGCAATAAGTTGTTCTTGAGAGCAGTCCGCAAAAACTACTTATCCTTGCAACAAAGACAGTCCTTTGAGCCTGATAACTCTCAGGAGGAATGGGGATAACTCCCAGAGTCTGTAATTTCTCAAGAACATCAGGTTTAAGTAATTGAAGTAATTCTTCCTCAGAAGAGAGGAGCAGAACTGCACCAGAGCTGGTCTTAAAAAGATCAACCGGTGCAACCGTGGAATTGGAGCAAATACATTGCAGAATTTCCCGATTAGATTTCAGGTTGTCTGGAACCCGTATCCTTACTCGTATGCGTGTCATGATGCCTGGGAAGGTACATCAGACACATCAACATTACACACACAACCCGCACATATAAAAGAGAGGAGCTTACGACGACGTTTCGGCCCGACTTGGACCATTTACAAAGTCACACTAACACACAAAGACGGGGGAAGTGGTATTTATAGGCAGGCAGACAGGGGAGGGTACCAGAGAGTGGGGTAATAATGGAGTAAGTAGTGGAAGTGGTAGTAGTAGTAATAGTAGTAGTGGAGACAGTCATGTTCTAGAGGAGCACTGCAATGAGGCTAGCGGCCCGCAAGGGTGGGACGAGAACACAGATGGAGGAAAGGCGAAAAAAAAAGGACAAAGACCAGGCAAAAGAAAAGAAAGAAAGGAAAACCCATAGGAGAAAAAAGAAGAAGAGGGAAGAGATGAAAGGGGAAGGAATCAGGTTAAGTCACGGGTGTTCTGAAGTTTAGAGCATTTAACAATGTAATGGGAGAGGAAAGCATCAACAGAGACAAAGCCAGGACTAAGAGTCATACAGGGAAAGTTGTGTATAAGGGAGGATTCAACCAGGCGGCGACTATGAAAGTTAGACATAGGGTAGACAGTTTTAGCAGAAGACCAATCAATAGGATGATTGTGATCTCTGACATGACAGAAAAGAGCATTATTAGTGTCGGCAAGCCTAACACTATTTTTGTGCTCCCTGAGTCTGTCAGAAAGAGATCGGCCAGTTTCTCCGAAGTACTGAAGAGGACAGGAGGAGCAAGAAATAGAGTAGACACCAGGAGAATCTGTGGAGGGAGGGGAAGTATGAACTAGATTAGTGCGAAGAGTGTTAGTCTTATTATTTCCGCACTCTCTGGGACCCTCCCCTGTCTGCCTGCCTATAAATACCACTTCCCCCGTCTTTGTGTGTTAGTGTGACTTTGTAAATGGTCCAAGTCGGGCCGAAACGTCGTCGTAAGCTCCTCTCTTTTATATGTGCGGGTTGTGTGTGTATTGTTCCAGTCACGGTATTGTGCCTTTTTGTTATCAACATTACCTTAAAAAAAAAGTAAAACTTTCCTGCGAGTGAGACCTAGACATCCTAAGTCAGCTGACTTATGAAGGTCAGCCCCTAACGACAGCCTACCCTCGAGCAGTGAGGGGGACAGCCTACCCTCGAGCAGTGAGGGGGACAGCCTACCCTCGAGCAGTGAGGGGGACAGCCTACCCTCGAGCAGTGAGGGGGACAGGGCCCAAGACAAAGATCGGCCGGATTTTAAAAAACCACACGGGCTACGGGATGGTCAAAATGTCTTGTGTTAACTCACCAAAGGCGAAGTTGCCGAAAAAGAAGAAGATAGGAAAGTCAGAATGATAGCAGTGTAAAAAGTGTGTGTGTATGGGCCAGTGTCAATGTTCAGGTGGGGTGAGGATGGTGGAGGATGGGGGGAGGGGAGGAGAGGGGGAACAAGCAAGCTTGTCACCGCCTTACACTCTTGAAGGGATGGGGCTCGAAGTGACAGCAAGCAAGTTTTCCTCTCAGCTCTGGTCAAGAATTACTCAGGATAACCCAAAAACAGCTTGGGAATCAGTGTTCAGAGCAAGAGCGCAGACGACGACCTCTCTCGACGGTGGCAGCGCGAAGACTCATGTATCGTTTCTATAAACTGGTAGTGTATTGTGTTTTGGGAATCGAGTTTTCGGCAGCTTGAGTTATTGAGTTTTGTATAAGATTTATTTGTGTGTGAATGTCTGATGTAGGTTTGTTGTCAAATTTATGTGATAAGTTAGTATTGTTTAGGTGTTGTTTGAAGAATACTACAAGAAATTAAGGAAAAAAGTCGGGAAAAAAAATACGAAAATTCACGAAATGTCAGCCGACCTACTACGGTTGTTGGCGTCACCATGTGTGTTATAAACGACCATAATTCCTTGTAGGAATGTCGTAGAACAATGATTCTTGTACCATTGCATAGCCAGAGTTACTCTATTTTTCAATATGGTTATCTCAATTTTCGAATATTTTTTTTTGTTTCCTCGCGCGCGGCGTAGGCTGTAGATGTCCCTGAAGGACGGACGACGGCACATTATAATTGTTTATTTGTGAGACTGGTGACAGAAGAGGGGAGGGGTCATGAATGTGTGAGGAGGGGGAAAAACAGACTGACGGGGACATATGAGGGTAATATGAGGGTTTACCTTGCATAGCATAAAGGCGGGATGCAGAAGTTTTGAGTGTAGGGAAAGTGAGGCATGACGTATGGATGAACAAGACGCATGTCGTGTGAGACTATTTTAAGATGCATGATGGCATCGAAGATAAAAGTAATGAAAATGAAAATTGGTAGGAAGTTTGTGACTTAAATATGGATAATATTGCAGATATTGAAAGTAGATGGTTTTCAAAAGGATTGGCAATGAGGTTGTATGTAATGTCGGACAGGTGGAGCTATAGTTCAACAAGGTGTTGGACACATTGTATACAGTGTTGACTACTAAAATTGAGGATATGAAGGAATTGTAGCATAACATGGGAGGACGTGGATGTAAAGACGGGCGGAAGTTGTTGGGAGTTAAAGTGGGCATTAGGAGACCTTGGGTCCTGCACACACAAGATGAACATTTTGAAAACGCAGACATAATTTACTTGAAATGCATTATATTTACTGTAACGTGGGAGTGACAAAGCTGTAACGGCATGAACTGCGTTGGAAGGAGATGTTATAAATGTATTTAATTTATAAGTGATTATAGTTTTGTGCTTAATAGGGAAGATGAAGTCTCATACATATTCAAGTGGATGTGGCAATGTTGGTGTTTAATGACTATGAAGTTGTATATAAATGTGACTGATTAAACTTTTGTAATGTTATGTTTATTGCCTGACATGGTGAATATAGATATACATGGTCGATCACCATGCCCAGCCCTTCTAGGGCAGGGTAGGTGCCAAGGCTGGAGCTTGCTACCATCTGCGGCTCGCAAGTCTGCCCTTCCCGTCAGCCTCCTTGGGGCGGGGAAGGTGGCAGACCAGAGGGGCCTAGCAACTAGCTACCTACCTGCCTCGTGCTTGTGGGCGAATATGGCTAGGCCTGGGACCAGTTGGTCCCACCGCTGAGGGGTACCCCCTCCCATGGGAGACTTCGGTCTCTGATACTCCCACGCCAGGGAGCCGGAGCCGGGTCGCCACCTGGTAAAGACCCGGGCCGGGAGATTTCCCGGTGAATCAACACCTAGATATACATGTTTGTTGACTTACATGGTAAATTGTGTTGTATATATACATTATGTAACGTGAGTGGTGGTAATTGTGCTAGAATGAGTAAGGTGTAAGAAGAGGTATTAACACCGTCATGTTTAATGGGTATGATATGAATGATGAAAATATAAGGGTATGATAATTATTTGATTATGGTAGTAAAGATGTTATTTATTTCTTGCAAAGGAAAAAAATGTATAAGTAATGACAAGGTGATGAAGTTCATATTTTGATATACATGGTTGTAATTGAATTTGTTATTTGCAATATTATTAGACATGTATTGTAACGATGTCTGGTATTCGTATACTATGTCTTTAAATAAAATATAAAAAAAAAGAAAAATCACATTAATTTAAATAAAATTCAAATTATGTTTTTTCTAAATTTTAAGAAAATATGTAGTTGTTCTAAATCCTTTAAAACATTTTATATTTCTTTTTTGTAATTGAAAATGTTTACATAGAAGTAACGGTTAATTAAAATTCGTAAAATTAAACATTTTATAAATATACATATAAAAAAGTAGTTAGACTGTTGGGTTTAGTCCTGACTTTCTCTTCTACTTCAGCTCTTCCTCTCACCGGCTATTCTTCTTCTGTCCCCACTTCCCCCTCGCCCCTAGTGGGTCCTTACCTGAGAGTCTGAACTGAACTGAACTCAATTATAGTGGGTCCTTACCTGTGAGTCTGAACTGAACAATTATATTCATTAAGTTCAGTTTTTCTATAAATAATTTTGAAACCCTTTTAGGGTTTATAATCTATAATTCAATATAAGAGGTTGTTCTCTTATTTAATGTTACTTAAACGTGTGTGCATGTTTGTCTTTGGTCATTAATTACTATTGCTTTCACAGGATCTTTATACATATAACGTTTTAAAACAAAAATCTTTTATTCATAGGCCTAGTAAAATAAGGAAAGACCTAGGACAAATGATCAAAAGTTTCAGAGAATCGGTCATCACATGACCAAAATATTCCACTGTGAGGGTCATAACATGACCAAAAGTAGCAGTGAGTGGTGTATCACATGACCAAAAAGTTCCACTGAGCTGGTCATCACATGACCAAAAACTACCACTGAGTGGGTCATCATATTAAAAGTTCCACTGAGAGGATAATCACATGAAAAGTTCCACAGAGCTGGTCAACACAAGAAAGTTCCACTGAGCTGGTCATCACATGAAAAGTTCCACTGAGCTGGTCATCACATGAAAAGTTCCACTGAGCTGGTCATCACATGAAAAGTTCCACTGAGCTGGTCATCACATGAAAAGTTCCACTGAGCTGGTCATCACATGAAAAGTTCCACTGAGCTGGTCATCACATGAAAAGTTCCACTGAGCTGGTCATCACATGAAAAGTTCCACTGAGCTGGTCATCACATAACAGCAGTGTGAACATTACTGTTCAAATTGTTCCTGAGAAACAGAGCATCAACAACACATAACATATGAAGAACACCATGACACATAAGAACTATTATGACACTCATATTTATGGGATAGCTATAAACCCATAAGAAATATACGAAGCAATGAGGTTTAATCCAAGGAAGTGGAGTGAGGATCCACCGTTCGTCTAGCTTTTCCCTTGAAGGGAGGAGTGTTCCGTGGAGCATAGCATGTTTGTGTGAGTTCCACACCCGAGTTTCTCACACTACGTAGGCTCTACTGTCTATCACCCATACGGGTTTGGTGCTTCCCTTGAATAATAAAGCCTAGGTGGGTTCCTCCCATCGTCTCTCAGTGTGTATACTGAGAGGTGTACGTCTCTCAGTGTGTATACTGAGAGGTGTACATCTCTCAGTGTGTATACTGAGAGGTGTACGTCTCTCAGTGTGTATACTGAGAGGTGTACGTCTCTCAATGTGTATACTGAGAGGTGTACGTCTCTCAGTGTGTATACTGAGAGGTGTACATATCTCAGTGTGTATACTGAGAGGTGTACGTCTCTCAGTGTGTATACTGAGAGGTGTACATCTCTCAGTGTGTATACTGAGAGGTGTACGTCTCTCAGTGTGTATACTGAGAGGTGTACATCTCTCAGTGTGTATACTGAGAGGTGTACGTCTCTCAGTGTGTATACTGAGAGGTGTACGTCTCTCAGTGTGTATACTGAGAGGTGTACATCTCTCAGTGTGTATACTGAGAGGTGTACGTCTCTCAGTGTGTATACTGAGAGGTGTACGTCTCTCAGTGTGTATGCTGAGAGGTGTACGTCTCTCAGTGTGTATACTGAGAGGTGTACATCTCTCAGTGTGTATACTGAGAGGTGTACGTCTCTCAGTGTGTATAAACTGAGAGGTGTATGTCTCTCAGTGTGTATAAACTGAGAGGTGTATGTCTCTCAGTGTGTATAAACTGAGAGGTGTATGTCTCTCAGTGTGTATCAAGTGAGAGGTGTATGTCTCTCAGTGTGTATAAATTGAGAGGTGTATGTCTCTCAGTGTGTATCAAGTGAGAGGTGTATGTCTCTCAGTGTGTATCAAGTGAGAGGTGTATGTCTCTCAGTGTGTATCAAGTGAGAGGTGTATGTCTCTCAGTGTGTATCAACTGAGAGGTGTATGTCTCTCAGTGTGTATCAACTGAGAGGTGTATGTCTCTCAGTGTGTATCAACTGAGAGATGTATGTCTCTCAGTGTGTATCAACTGAGAGGTGTATGTCTCTCAGTGTGTATCAACTGAGAGGTGTATGTCTCTCAGTGTGTATCAACTGAGAGGTGTATGTCTCTCAGTGTGTATAAACTGAGAGGTGTATGTCTCTCAGTGTGTATCAACTGAGAGGTCTACGTCTCTCAGTGTGTATCAACTGAGAGTTTAATAATCTCTATTTTAGGTATTAAAGAATTCTTGTCTGGTGGTGTACAAGGTGACATGCAGCCTTAATGACCCTCATTAAGTGAAGAGGGATAACAGATGTAAAGTGACTAACACCCAGGTACCTACGTACCCCTAGGTGAAGAGGGACAGCAGGTGTATGGTGACTAACACCTAGGTACCTACTTACTATACACACACAACCCACACAGAAGAGAGGAGCTTACGACGACGTTTCGGTCCGACTTGGACCTAAACCCTCTACTCCAGGAAACTCTCCTGTCCTCTGCCTTCCCTACATCTCTGGTCTCTCTAATCTCAACAACTCTCTCCGTTCCTTAGACATCAAACTTAGCTTTCGCCAGACTAACACTCTTCGCACTAATCTAGTTCATATCTCTCATCCCTCTATAGATTCTCCTGGTGTCTACTCTATTTCTTGCTCCTCCTGTCCTCTTCAGTACTTTGGTGAAACTGGCCGATCTCTTTCTGACAAACTTAGGGAGCACAAAAAGAGTGCTAGGCCGACACTAATAATGCTCTTTTCTGTCATGTCAGAGATCACATTCATCCTATTGATTAGTCTTCTGCTAAAACTGTTTACCCTACGTCCAACTTTCACAGTCGCCGTCTGGTTGAATCCTCCCTTATACACAACTTTCCCTGTATGAATCTTAGCCCTGGCTTTGTCTCTGTAGATGCTTTCCTCTCCCATTACATTGTTAAATGTTCCAAACTTCAGAACACCCGTGACTTAATCTGATTCCTTCCCCTTCTATCTCTTTTCCCTTCTCCTCTTTCTTCTTTCTCCTCTAGATTTCTTTCTTTTACCTTGTATTTGTCCTACTTTATTTTATTTTCATTTTCCCCCCCTCTGTGTTCTTGTCCTTACCCCATGCGGGCCGCCAGCATTTTGCAATGCTCCTCTTTCCACTACAACTACTACAACTTCCACTACAACTACTACTACTTCCACTACAACTACTACTACTTCCACTATTACTCCTCCACCTCTTTCTTGTGCCCTCCTCTGTCTGCTGACCTATAAATACCCTTTCTACCTGTTCTTTGTGTTAGTGTGACACAGATACACATGAGTCTTCAAGCTGCCGCCGTCGAGAGAGGTCGTCGTCTGCGTTTCTGCTCTGAACACTGAGTCCCAAGTTTTATTGGGTTATCCTGAGTAATACCTGATCAGAGCTGAGAGGAAAACTTGCTTGCTGTCACTTCGAGCACCATCCCTTCAAGAAGGTAAGGCGGTGACAAGCTTGCTTGTTCCTTCCTCTCCTTCCCTTCTCCCATCCTCCACCATCCTCACCCCACCCGTACATTGACACTGGCCCATACACACACACTTTTACACTGCTATCCTTCTGACTTTCCTATCTTCTTCTCTTTCGGTACAAGCTTTGCCTTTGGGCCCGTAGTTAACACAGACGATTTTGACCATCCGTAGCCCCTGCTCGGTGTAGCTTACATCCGCTCGATCTTTCCTTGGGCCCTGTCCCCCTC
The DNA here is from genome assembly GCA_009830355.1 of Cherax destructor. Lineage (NCBI taxonomy): Eukaryota > Metazoa > Arthropoda > Malacostraca > Decapoda > Parastacidae > Cherax > Cherax destructor. The sequence continues at coordinate 94,543 of WNWK01006712.1, read as the reverse complement.
ACTGCTCGAGGGTAGGCTGTCCCCCTCACTGCTCGAGGGTAGGCTGTCCCCCTCACTGCTCGAGGGTAGGCTGTCCCCCTCACTGCTCGAGGGTAGGCTGTCCCCCTCACTGCTCGAGGGTAGGCTGTCCCCCTCACTGCTCGAGGGTAGTGTGTGTGTATGTATATATGTGTGTGTATGTGTAATTTATTCATGATTGTAACTATATATGATGTGATTATGATTCATTACCTTTGTAACTTGTCATGATTGTAACCAGCTCTACCTGGAGCTCATTACCTTTGTAACTTGTCATGATTGTGACCAGCTCTAGTTCATTACCTTTGTAACTTGTCATGAGTGTGACCAGCTCTACCTGGAGCTCATTACCTTTGTAACTTGTCATAATTGTGACCAGATCTAGTTCATTACCGCTGTAACTTGTTCAGCTATCAAAACTTTGGAGTCCAGTCAATGGACCCATTATGTACCGCCCACAGAATGGTTATGGTGTCCATAATAAAGATATTAAACTAAAAAGGCTGTCGTTAGGGGCTGACCTTCATAAATCAGCTGACTTAGGATGTTTAGGTCTGCCACACAGGAAAGTTTTGCCTTTTTAAGGCAATTTTGGTGTCTGATGTACCTTCCCAGGCATCATGACACGAATACGTGTAAGGATACGTGTTCCAGACACTCAGAAATCTAAGCAAGAAATACTGTAATGCATTTGTTCAAATTCCACGATTGCACTAGTTGATCTTTTTAATGCTAACTCTGGTGCAGTTCTGCTCCTCTCTTCTGAGGAGGAACTACTTCAGCTACTCAAGTCTGATGTTCTAGATAAATTACAGAATCTGGGAGTTATCCCCATTCCTCCAGACAGTTATCAAGCTCAAAGAACTGTCTTTGTGGCACGCATAAATAGTTTCATGAAAGAATGCTCTTTGGAAGAACTCATTGCAAAGATTAATCAGGAGAATTCTGAAATTAAAGTGATTAAGGCGTATAAATTTGCTATGTCTTCCAACAACCGACAAACACTAAAATTAATTCTGCAAACTCCAGAGGATGCCAAATATCTATGTCATAATGGTTTCAAGTGCTTTAACACCAGATGCACTCCTGATCAAATCTCCTTAGAGAGATATGTCCATGTCATGCAATGTTTTAAATGCTATGTGTTTGGACATACTTCTAATAAATGTGGCAGACAAACACCTCTTTGCAGTATATGCTCTGGTGAACATGCTTTTCAAGATTGTAATAATCGAGCTAACCCCAAATGTGTTCTTTGCCAAGGAAAACATCATGCTGTTTCCTAAAACTGTCCTGCTCGGAAAAATGCTATTCAGAAAATTATAGAGGCCAAGAAACAGGCAACCTCTACGAAACCCTGGATCTGGTGGGCCTCCTCCAGCCTCCTCTACCAGTTCAAATGTTTGGACTTCTGTTCCACCAGCAGCGTCCCATTCTACCCTTAATGTTTCTCACGTTCAGTTCAGGGGTCTGCACCACTCCCTATGTCTACTGTATCTTCTGTGTCAGAGAAACAATGTTAAACTCTCTTCCTCCATATTTAATGATTTGTCAGTGGCCAATGGGATTAATCCCATAATAATCCCAAATACTGTACAGTTGATTATGGACCAATCTTCTCAAGATAGGACGTATGTGCCTTCCACTATCCCCACACATGAGCAACCTTCTTCCTTCAATCTCAACTCTACTGGAATGTCAGATCCAGTAACAACTCAGCCAGATTTATTCATACCTAACCAGGTAAATGTACCAGACAATGGTGCACAAACTGCAGCTAATAAAGCTGATACTGTAATGAAAGTACCTCTACACGATACTTCCATTGAACAGGTGAATCCCAACTTGGAGCAACCTATGTCTCCTCCCCATGAAGGGTCGTTGAGTTCAGTACATGGCTTTAACACATCTCATGAGTCAGACGACTCTGATGCATCTTTAGATATCTCTAACTTCAGTGAGGACAGTGTCATGGTCAATACGCAGCAAACTACTCAAAATTACACTTCTTCCCATGATGAATCGAGTATGGACAGTTTGCCCTCGGACCGACCTCGCAGGAGTTCCAGGAACCAGAACTCGGTTTGCCAGACAAATGCGAACAAGGAATAAATATACATTTCTTTAATAACAGATTCCTCCTTGAGGTCGAATTGCATAACCACAACCTTGACATAATCCTCCTAAATGAGACAGCTGCAAGGATTGACCAACATATTAAGTTATGTGGGTACTCTACTGTGCAAAAATCGAGAGGGCCCTTCAGTGGACTGGCCATCCTAGTTAAAAAAGGGTATACTGATACTACCTCTAACCCAAGTTCTGGTGATTTCTGTTTTTACTTCTCAGCCATTATATTCAATTATGTAACAGTGCCAATTATACAATTGTTGGACACCACCTTTGCAAAGCGAACCTTCCAGTATCTCTAGATAGCAGTTCTTACAACCATCACTCGCCCTGCTATCCTCCTTGAATTTAAGTCCAGCAATTATTAAAAAAAAAATTAAATAATAATAATAGAACTTAGTATACCCTTTACCGATGCAGAGTCATGCAATTATAACTTTGTTATACCTGTGTGACACTGTTGGGTAAATGTTATGCCCTCTCTGATATATTACCTTGATATACCTTTATACACATATATATTATGCACCAATGTGGTTGGGCCACTTACCTTTTTTATCCTTCCTCCACCCCCCCCCCATTTTTTCCCAATTTCCATCCTTACCTATCCTGCTTTCTTCCCCATCTTACCAAAGCTCTGGTCAAAAAACGTGAACGTGACTAAAACCAACCGCTAACATTGTGGAGCATATGGAAGAGCAGCACATAAGGCAGGAGAACACTCAGAAGGCTGAACACTGGCTGGCTGCATCATGCTTGGTAGGAGAATCAATCTTGATGGTGATTGGTTACTGACGGCGGCAGGAAGACGAGAAGACTGGGAAGGATGACTGCTGCGTGATGATTGGTCGGTGGAGAAGACGAGAAGACTGGGAAGGATGACTGCTGCGTGATGATTGGTCGGTGGAGAAGACGAGAAGACTGGGAAGGATGACTGCTGCATGATGACTGGTCGGTGGAGAAGACGAGAAGACTGGGAAGGATGACTGCTGCGTGATGATTGGTCGGTGGAGAAGACGAGAAGACTGGGAAGGATGATTGCTGCATGATGATTGGTCGGTGGAGAAGACGAGAAGACTGGGAAGGATGACTGCTGCATGATGACTGGTCGGTGGAGAAGACGAGAAGACTGGGAAGGATGACTTCTGCATGATCACTGGTCGGTGGAGAGGAGAATTTATTTGGAGTTGTGACGTTTCACAGGTTCATAATTTGTGACAATTATGGTTCCATTTTGAAGTGGGTTCCATCTTGAAGTGGGACATAGGAAGGATGTTGAGCCTGGTTATCCTATGCGCACCAGGATTATTACTTATTTGCCGTAGTGCAGAAATGAGTCTTATAAGTCCCATTTGAGAGTGGGGTTGCAGGAAAATTTCACAGTCCCGTCCTCAAGATGCTGGATTAGTTGGGGTACGGACATTTCTTGATCATATCGTGCAGTAGTGTAGAACTTAAGTCCAGACTTCTGGAACCATGGGATGTATGGTAGAGGATTATCAGTCGGAATTGTATCCATCCGAGAAGTATAAGGTGGTGTAGGTGGTGATGGTTTAGTCTTCTTGGCGGAAGGAGATAATATGGAAGTCGATGTCTTCTATTGGTCAGCGGCAGTTGTGACAGAGAGAGCAGCTGAGGCATGGACGTCTCTGGTTGGTTGGTTCCTGAGATGTGTGGAGACAACGAAGGCGCCTCATTGGTTGTTATTGGCGTGACGTCACTAGTAGATGGTGTTGGTGATGTTGGAGCAGCAGCTTGGGAGTGATTTTCAGGTGGAGAAACGACGACAGGATGCTGGTTGGTGTTGAGAATCAGAGAAGATGGTGGAGAAGCTGGGAATTTGAACTCTGGCATGTTGTTTAACTTGAAGAGTTCATTAATGGAAGTGTTGAAAGTCCCAGGAACAGCAACGTTATGTATGTGTGCATACACCATACAATAGTAGATGGTGGTTGGGTCACAGTCAGGTGCGATGTTGGTAGTGGTAGGTTGAGTAGAAGCTTAGAGAATTTTTATTGTGGTAGCTTGTAGTTTCGTAATAGCAGCATAGGTGGGTGATCTGGAAGATGACTTTTTTCTGTGCTGCTTCTTGTGTCTTCTTCATAATGTCTTTACGAGTGGGACATTTAGCAGCAAGAGTGTGGTGATCGTTGCTTTTACAGTTGAGACAAGATGGTGTTGGTGGAGCAGAGGCAGTGCATGATCTAAAATCATGTCCTTCACTACTACATGTAGTGCAAAACTTCTTTTCCTTCACAGGACAGTCGCTGGTGTTGTGTGTATAAGAGTAACAGGTCCAACAGTGAGGAATGTAGTGGAATCTCTCAGCTTCGATGCAGGTGGGGCTGACGAAGTAATAATATACAGCAAGACCGTCGGCTAATGCAGTGGCAGCCATGTTGACGTCGGTGAACGTGATCTTCAGCATGGATGAAGCTGTAGGTATTTTCATGATGCTCTCCACTGTGGCCCATGAGTTTTGATCTTCAATGGATGTCTTGAGTTCATCGATAGGTTGAACTGTAAGAAGCTTATCAAGTTTCTTAAGGAAGACTGTCCTCCTTGCCCTGAGAGCTGGGATGCATGGAGTAATGTGACAAGTGAGAGTGGTGGTGGCTGTTGTAGTGAGAGTGGTGGTGGCTGTTGTAGTGAGAGTGGTGGTGGCTGTTGTAGTGAGAGTGGTGGTGGCTGTTGTAGTGAGAGTGGTGGTGGCTGTTGTAGTGAGTAGCTTCTCTGCTTCTTCATCATCGTTGCACACGACAATAAATACTTCCTTCAGAGTTAGTATGGTGTTGAACTTCACCTGTAGCACACTTCTAACGGCAACTGCCAGAGCAAGTTTTGATGAATCATTCACAGTGCCACTGTTGGGTTTTATCTTGACACGATTTGCATAACTCATCGTGATGTCCAAGCAAGGATGGTGATGAAGGTATAAATTCCCCTCCCCAACGGGGATCGCAGGGAGACTGAATACCAAGAGTCAGAGCTGCTGTTGCCGCACTAGGCAGCGTCAACTAGCAGTCAGTGTGTTTTTATATCCGTTAGTCGTAATGGTATTTGGAACGAACGAACGAGGACTCTCAGGTAAGGACCTACTAGGGGCGAGCGGGAAGTGGGGACAGACGAAGAATAGTCGGTGAGAGGAAGGTCTGCAGTCGAAGAAAAAGAGTCAGGACTAAACCCAACCGCTAAGCCTTGTAAAGCCTTTGGAACAGCAACACTGAAGCAGGAGAACACAGAAGGCGGCATACTGGCTGGCTGCATCTTGGTTGGTGGGACCAACACTATCTTGTCTCAACTGTAAAAGCAACGATCACCACACTCTTGCTGCTAAATGTCCTACTCGAAAAGACATTATGAAGAAGACCCAAGAAGCAGCACAGAAAAAGTCATCCTCAAGATCTCCCACCTGTGCTGCTATTACAAAACTACAAGCTACCACAACCAAAATTCTCAAAGCTTCTACTCAACCTTCAACTACCAACATCGCACCTGCCAGTGACCCAACCACCATCTACTACTGTATGGTTTATGCTCATATGTATAATGTTGCTGTTCCTGGGACATTCAACACATCCATTAATGAACTCTTCAAGTTAAACAACATGCCAGAGTTCAAATTCCCAGATTCTCCACCATCTTCTCTGATACTCAACAACAACGAGCATCCTGTCATCGTCATCATCATCATTTTGACCAGAGCTTTGGTAAGATGGGGAAGGAAGAAGGATAGGTAAGGATGGAAAATGGGAAAAAAATAGGGGGTTTGTGTGGAGGAAGGATTAAAAAGGTAAGTGGCCCAACCACTTTGGTGCATAATATATATGTGTATAGTTGTATATCAAGTTAATATATCAGAGGGGGCATAACATTTACCCAACAGTGTCACACAGGTATAACAAAGTTATAGTTGCATGACTCTGTATCGGCAAAGGGTATACTAAGTGCAATTTTTTTTTTTTTTTTAAATTGCTGGACTTAAATTAAAGGACGATAGCAGGGCGAATGATGGTTATAAGAACTGCTATCTAGAAATACTGGCCGGCGTGCTTTGCAAATGTGGTGTCCAACATTTGTATTATTGGCACTGTTACATAATTGGATGTAATAGATGTGAAGTAAAAACAGAAATCACCAGAACTTGGGTTAGAAGTGATATCAATAGACATAAAAAGGTTCTGGTGTTACCCATTCATCTGGATCTTCTGGAAGGTCACTCAAGATCTTGGGTCTTTGAAAATCATCCTTATGTATAAATCTTCTCACTCGCTGGTGGAGGGTCATCCTTTGAGTTCTATGAAGAGCTGCATTAATAACGTAATCTGTGGTATTGGCAAAATAGGTAGGATGTTCTCTGTCTGGGAGATACAAGTCTTGCATGGAATATAGTTGCCTCTTCTTCAACTGATCAAGCCGAACATTCATTGCAACAATGTCTTGTTGAACGTGTAGATCAGCCATTCGAATTCTATCTCTTCTCCTTGTGCCTGTAATAAAACGGAGTGCTTTGTTCTCTACTCGTTGTAGTTGAAGCATGTTTGTTTTTGTTGTTAATGACAAAGGCACACACGGATATCCAAGTAAGGGTCTTATCATCATCTTATACATGTGTTTTTTCACGTGAGATGGAGCTGACTTAAATCTGAATAGAGTGGCAAGTCGAGCTTTGGCTAAATTGATCTTTTTGGTGACATGGGAAGACGAATGAAGTATCCTGTCTATCTCATAACCCAGTATCTTATTAGGATTATGATTAGCTATAGGTATATCTCTGATGGAGATAAACCCTTTATCTTCAATGGTGGAGGAAAAACAGCCAATTGTACTGATAAGAACTTTGTCTGGGTTAGTAGTAATACGCCATTTCCTCTCCCAGTTCGCTGTTCTACGTAGTTATGTATTCATTTTTTCTATGCCCTTCTCATATTTATATTTACCTGTGACAGGGGTGGACGAAACTACATGAATTACATCATTAGCAAATTGGGTAATAATTTTGTCAATATACTCAGGTTGAGGTAAATCATTGACATAAATATTGAATAATATTGGGCTAAGACACGAGCCCTGAGGTACACCAGCTGTCGGTATAAACGGTTCAACTGTCTTACCACTAAAGAAAGGGATTTTTTTTCTATTAGAGAGGAAGTTGTATATCAAGCAAAGGAAGGTCCAGTTGTGGTCAGGAAGGTCAATCAGTTTGAAAATGAGGTCATCATGCCATAAGCTGTCAAAGGCTTTATGAACATCTCTGGTGGCAATAAGGGCAAGATTGCCCTGTTTCCGCAAGCTGGCAACAGCATCGTAAACTATATTTATGGCATGTTGGGTCCCTCTGTGAGAGCACATGTTGGGTCCCTCTGTGAGAGCACATGTTGGGTCCCTCTGTGAGAGCGGAACCAAACTGTTTGTCAGTAAAAAGGTGATTGTATTCAGCAATAATTTTCTCCAGGACTTTACCCGTGACCTCTAATAATGAAATAGGTCTATAATTATCAGGTTTATGAACATCTTTATTTGGTTTGGGAATAAAAATCATCTTCGCTGTTTTAAGAGCAATTGGAAAATGTCCAGTGGCCAGAATGGCATTAAAGATGTTGACCAGAGATTCCTTGTAATTCCTAGGTAAGTATTTTACTTGCTTGACAGTAATGCCTGATATACCAGGTGCTTTGTTCTGCATTTTACCTATAACTTGACACATTTCTCTGAGGGAGATTGGTCTAGTAAGAGGATGATCAATTAACGGTAGTGGTTGGAGATCATCTAGGTTGTCATCTCTCCAGGCATTGACACATTGATAGTGGATGTTATTGAATCTTCTACTCGCATTGTGTGTGAGAATTTTCTCCCACACCTCACCCATCAAATTAACTTGGTCTTGTGGGTCATCTAATTTTAAGTTGATTTTTTCATCATCTTCGTCAGTAAAAATGTATGTAAGATAGTTGGCAGCCTTATGTTTAGCCCCTAAAAGCTGACGAATCTTGTTCCAAAACTTTGCAGGTTGACGTTTATACTGGTTTGCTTGTTGAACAAGATGTTTCCATAATTCGTTCTTATGCTGGGAAATCAAAGTAATTAGTTCTCTCCTCAACCTCTGCAGTACAGCCCGAGTTGGCTGACTTGTGAGTAGATGCCTGTTACATTCAGTTTGATAATTCTTCATGCAGTCACGTATTTCGGAAGTAGGTTTATATTGCTGGTATATTTTTGATGTTGTTGTTTGACAAGTTGCATGTGTTGCCTCTAGTATACGATCATGCAAAGAGTGTAATGCGTTATCGATTTTATCGAGAGGCTGGCCATCAAGTGAGATGGTATCATCATGGCCCAGGAATTCCCTGAATGGGTCAAATCCCTGAGAGTTTAAGTTAATTTTTGGAGGAGTGGGAATCCTAAACGGTGATGCCTGCAGAGTGATGATAACTGGGATGTGATCGGAACCCACATCGCCACCAGGGGAGACCCTGCAGTGGTAGAGGTCACAATCTCTATTGGTCAAGACTATGTCAGGTGTCCCTGGATGATGGCCTACTAATGTTTTAAAAAAGGGACCTTGAAAGGAGAGGTGTCTTGCTGACATGATATTAAATAACTGCTTTCCTTTTAAGTCACCTCGTTGATTTCCGACTACACAGTTGAAAAGTTTAGGATGATGGGCATTAAAATAACCAGCTAGGATAGTGGGAACATTTCTACTAAGTAACCCATGAAGGGGGATAGAGGCTATATATGAATGCCGAGGAGGGAAATACGCAGTTGCAATTATTAACGGACCATATGAGGTCGTCAGTTCAACAGCAAGAATGTTGTCCTCGTTAAAATGTATGGGGTGAAATGCATACCCTATTTTAACTAGGATGGCCACTCCACTGAAGAGCCCTCTCGATTTCATAACTTAATATGTTGGTCTTCCCTTACAGCTGTCTCATTAAGGAGGATTATATCAGGGTTGTGGTTACACAATTCAACCTCAAGGAGGAAACGGTTGTAAAGAAATGTTTGATATTAACTTGTACGATTTTTATTCCCATTATTTCTTGTTTTTCGCGAACTTCTGGGGGGCTTAGGAACAGTTCCGGAATTGCGAGTGCTAGTTCCATCCGAGTACACACTCTCCCTACTCGAGTCATCATGGGAAGAAGCGTAGTTTTGAGTAGTTTGTTGCGTATTGACCATGACCCCTTCCTCACTGGAAATAGAGACATCTACAGAAGCATCAGAGTCATCTGAATCATGGGGTGTATTAAAACCATGTTCTGACCTCAAAGGACTGCGGGAAGGAGACATAGGATGGTCCAAGGAAGAGTTCAACATGTCATTAGAAATATCATGTGGAGGTACTTGTAATACAGGGTCAGCTTCAGTAGCGGTAGTTTGGGCACCATTGTCTGGTACAGTCATATGGTTGGATCTTAGTGAAGAAGGCCGAGTTGATACTGGATCTGTCATTTCAGTAGGGGTGAAAGTGAAGGAAGCAGGTTGCTCATGTGTGGTAATAGTGGAAGGCACATACGTCCTTTCTTGGGGAGGTTGGTACACAATCAATTGTATATTATTTGGGATAATTATGGGATTAATCCCATTGGCCACTAACAAGTCATTGAATATGGAGGAACAGAGTTTAACATTGTTTCCAGCAATCTCCTTGGCCAGCATGAAAAGAAGAGGACCTCTCTCTTCCACAGAGGGACCAGGAGATGTAGGTAGTGGTGTTGACCCTGGAACTTGAGACACAATAGGGGGAGAATGGAGTGCTGCAGGAGGGGCAGTAGTCCAAACATTGGAACTGGCAGAGGTGGCTGGAGGAGTCCCACCATATCCAGGGAGGTTTGGAAATGATGCTTGAGACAATGTTGGAGGTGCTTGAATAGTGGGTTTAGCAGAAGTTGACTGTTTCTTGGTCTCTAGAATTTTCTGAATTGTATCTTTCCTAGCAGGACAGTTTGGGGAAACAGCATGATGTTTCCCGTGGCAAAGGACACACTTGGGGTTATTTTTATTATCACATTCTTTGAAAAGATGCTCACCAGAGCATATACTACAAACAAGTGTTTGTCTGTTAAGTAAAAGGACACAAATGCAACTAATGTGACATTTTATTGTGGCAACGTTTCACTCTCCAGGAGCTTTCTCAAGCCGTTACAAGCGATACATGGACACAGTGGGCTATTATATACTCTCAAAGTGAGGTGAAATACTAGTGGTGGTCGAGGTAGTAGTGATATAAGTAGTAGTAGTAGTAGTAGTAATACTACTTATATCACTACTACCTCGACCACCACTAGTATTTCACCTCACTTTGAGAGTATATAATAGCCCACTGTGTCCATGTATCGCTTGTAACGGCTTGAGAAAGCTCCTGGAGAGCGAAACGTTGCCACAATAAAATGTCACATTAGTTGCATTTGTGTCATTTTACTTAACATATTGTCGGTAATTCTACCACTATTATTACAAGTGTTTGTCTGCCACATTTGTTTGAAGTATGTCCAAACTCATAGCATTTAAAACATTGCATAACCTGGACATATCTCTCCAGAGATATTTGATCAGGAGGGCATCTGGTGCCAGAGTATTTAAACCCATGTTGACACAGGAATTTAGCTTCATCTGGAGTTTGCAGGATTAATTTTAGTGAATATCGATTGCTGGAAGGCTTCGAAAATTTGTATGCCTTGAGCACTGTAATTTCCGGGTTCTCGCTATTAAGGTCTGCAATGAGTTGTTCTGGAGAGCAGTCTCTCAAAAAACTATTTATCCGTGCTACAAAGACAGTCCTTTGAGCTTGATAACTCTCAGGAGGAATGGGGATAACTCCCAGAGTCTGTAATTTGTCAACAACATCAGGCTTGAGTAGCTGAAGTAGCTCTTCCTCAGAAGAGAGGAGCAGAACTGCACCAGAGTCAGTCTTAAAAAGATCAACTGGTGCAACTGTGGAATTGGAGCAAATAAAATGCAGTATTTCCTGATTAAATTTCAGGTTGTCTGGAACCCGTATCCTTACTCGTATTCGTGTCATGATGCCTGGGAAGGTACATCAGACACAACAAAATTGCCTTAAAAAAAAAAGCAAAACTTTCCTGTGTGGCAGACCTAAACATCCTAAGTCAGCTGACTTATGAAGGTCAGCCCCTAACGACAGCCTACCCTCGAGCAGTGAGGGGGACAGCCTACCCTCGAGCAGTGAGGGGGACAGCCTACCCTCGAGCAGTGAGGGGGACAGCCTACCCTCGAGCAGTGAGGGGACAGCCTACCCTCGAGTAGTGAGGGGGACAGCCTACCCTCGAGCAGTGAGGGGGACAGCCTACCCTCGAGCAGTGAGGGGGACAGCCTACCCTCGAGCAGTGAGGGGGACAGCCTACCCTCGAGCAGTGAGGGGGACAGCCTACCCTCGAGCAGTGAGGGGGACAGCCTACCCTCGAGCAGTGAGGGGGACAGCCTACCCTCGAGCAGTGAGGGGGACAGCCTACTCTCGAGCAGTGAGGGGGACAGCCTACCCTCGAGCAGTGAGGGGGACAGCCTACCCTCGAGCAGTGAGGGGGACAGCCTACCCTCGAGCAGTGAGGGGGACAGCCTACCCTCGAGCAGTGAGGGGGACAGCCTACCCTCGAGCAGTGAGGGGGACAGCCTACCCTCGAGCAGTGAGGGGGACAGCCTACCCTCGAGCAGTGAGGGGGACAGGGCCCAAGACAAAGATCGGCCGGATTTTAAAAAACCTCACGGGCTACGGGATGGTCAAAATGTCTTGTGTTAACTCACCAAAGGCGAAGTTGCCGAAAAAGAAGAAGATAGGAAAGTCAGAATGATAGCAGTGTAAAAAGTGTGTGTGTATGGGCCAGTGTAAATGTTCAGGTGGGGTGAGGATGGGGAGGATGGGGGGATGGGAGGAGAGGGGGGAACAAGCAAGCTTATCACCGCCTTACACTCTTGAAGGGATGGTGCTCTTGAAGGGATGGTGCTCTTGAAGGGATGGTGCTTGAAGATGGTGCTTGAAGGGATGGGCTCGAAGTGACAGCAAGCAAGTTTTCCTCTCAGCTCTGGTCAAGAATTACTCAGGATAACCCAAAAACAGCTTGGGAATCAGTGTTCAGAGCAGGAGCGCAGACGACGACCTCTCTCGACGGCGGCAGCGCGAAGAATGTATCTGTATCTGTATCGTTACGTATCTGTATCTGCCATCGTCACTTCACCTGCAAGTTACCCCCAAGCTGCTCCACCACCACCACCAACTCCAAGTGACGTCACTCTGTCCACAGCCAATTAACTGCACACTCCAACTGTCGTCAGTCATTTTTCCACCAATACGGTAGCGTCTCCACATGCTGAACCCAACCAATCAGAATCGTCCGAGGACTCCGGCTCCGACACCGACTCTTACTCCTCTGCTCCTATGGACCAATCAAAGTTCTCTCCTGCTGCACCACCACCGCCTGCTAAACGAGCAAAAAATACTTCAACTTCTACCGTTCAGAAACCAAATTTTGTTGAATATACTGACGTCACCTTCACTTCAGCTAGGGCTGTAAAAGATCTGCCTCTACCTGAAGTTTACAAACGCATTCGAACTGAGAAGATCAAGTTCACCTTTGTATCAAACTCCATCTGGACATCTAAAAAATTATGGATGCACTTGAAGCAGCAAATGAGAAACCAGAATACAAGTTTTCAAGGATTGTGATCAAATTCCTGCAGTATTCTTCATTTAAGAATCTCATCAATAGATACATTGCCGACGACATGCAAAGTCTTACCACCTTGAATCGAATCGAATCATTCTAGGTAAGACCCACAAGTGGGTGAGCGGGGAAGTGTGGACAGCTGAAGAGTAGTCAGTGAGAGGAAGGTCTTGAGTCGTAGATAAAGTGCCAGGGCTTAACCCAGCTGCGGAGCTATAGTGGACAGGAGCTGGAGATCAGGAATTTGCAGGCGATGTAGAAGACATGGAGAGGCTGGCTGATCCGGCTGCTTCACTCTTGGGAAGTGCTGGCTGGTGGCAATGCTGGTCTCTGGCTTGGGTTGACAAGGGAGGGCAGGGCGGCTTGCTATATGGTAGTTATTAGGTGATGAGGTGCTGGGTTATATCGGGGTTTTTCTGTAGTATGTCTATTGACGGGAGCCATTTGTTAGCTTCTTGAACGTAGCTTTGTTCATGTGGTCAACAAGGACCTACCTCAGGGCTCGTGTCTTAGCCCAATATTATTCAATATTTATGTCAATGATCTACCTCAACCGGAGTATAATGATACAATTATTACTCAATTTGCTGATGATGTAATTCATGTAGTTTCGTCCACTCCTGTTACAGGCAAATATAAATATGAGAGGGTCATAGAAAAAATGAATACAGAATTACGTAGAACAGCGAACTGGGAGAGGAAATGGCGTATTACTACTAACCCAGACAAAGTTCTTATCAGTACAATTGGCTGTTTTTCCTCCACCATTGAAGATAAAGGGGGTATCTCCATCAGAGATATACCTATTGCCATTCATAATCCTAATAAGATACTGGGTTATGAGATAGACAGGATACTTCACTCCACTTCCCATGTCACCAAAAAGATAAATTTAGCTAAAGCTCGACTTGCCACTTTATTCAGATTTCAATCAGCTCCATCTCACGTGAAAAACACCTGTATAAGATGATGATAAGACCCTTACTTGAATATCCGTGTGTGCCTTTGTCAATAACAACAAAAACAAACATGCTACAACTACAACGAGTTCAGAACAAAGCACTCCGTTTTATTACAGGCACAAGGAGAAGAGATAGAATTCGAATGGCTGATCTACATGTTCAACAAGACATTGTTGCAATGAATGTTCGGCTTGATCAGTTGAAGAAAAGGCAATTGTATACCATGCATGATTTGTATCTCCCAGACAGAGAACATCCTACCTTTTTGTCAATACCACCGATTACGTTATTAATGCAGCCCCCATAGAACTCAAAGGATGACCCTCCATCAGAGAGTGAGAAGATATATACATAAAGATGATTTTCAACGCCCCAAGATCTTGAGTGACCTTCCAGATGATCCAGATGATTGGGTAACTCCAGAACCTTTCTATGTCTACTGATATCACTTCTAACCCAAGTTCTGGTGATTCCTGTTTTTACTCCACAGCTATTACATCCATTTAAGTAACAGTGTCAATAATACAAATGTTGGACACCACCTTTGCAAAGCACGCCGGCCAGCATTTCTTGATAGCAGTTTGTACAACCATCACTGCCTTGCTATCGTCCTTTAATTCAAGTCCAGCAATTTAAAAAAAAAAAAAAAAAAAAAAAAATTGCACTTAGTATACCTTTGCCGATACAGAGTCAGCAACTATAACTTTGTTATATCTGTGTGACACTGTTGGGCAAATGTTATGCCCCTTTTGATATATTACCTTGATATACCACTAAACACATATATTATGCACCAAAGTGGTTGGGATACTTACCTTTTTTATCCTTCCTCCACACACACTCCCCATTTTTTCCCCAATTTCCATCCTTACCTATCCTTCTTCCTTCCCCATCTTACCAAAGCTCTGGTCAAAATGATGATGACAAGGACCCTGGAGTTGAAATATTGTGCGTCTGTTATTGCATCTGAGACTCCCTTTAGTACCTCAGCGAGTGTCAATACCTTACTTGAATATTCGCCATCAGGTAGTGGTACATTAGCGTACTTGACTTTGCCATTTAGCAGCCGTGTGTGTAACTCAATTAAGTGTAGGTCGCCTCCACTTGCATCAGCTGTGTAGAAGCCAGCACCATTGAATGATATGTGTTGGGATGTTTTTTCTTCTGTGAATAATTTCGATTTCTTGATTGGTGGAGATTCAGGTGTGACGGCAGTAGCCTCTGTTATGAGTGTTGTAGTGGTGGTGGCAGGTGATGGTGGTGTCGGCGTCTGCACGGTCTCTGATTGGTCCATCTCCATGGCGGAGGGAGGAGCTTGAGGTGGTTGTGGTGGTGGTGGTGGTGGTGGTGTTGGTTGAGCAGGCGTTGTGATGTTCAGTGGCGCACTGGTGCACTTGATAATATCACCTGATTGTGGTGAGTCTGGGAAGTTGAATTTGGGCATGTTGTTTAGTTCAAAAATCTCGTTGATGACAGTGTTGAAAGAGCCTGGATTCGCCATGTTGTCCATGTGGGCATATATCATACAGTACTTGATTTTGGTGGTGTCCATTGTTGGTGGTGTGACGACTGTGTTTGTAGGTGGTAGTGTGGCTTTGAGAATCTTGGTGGTGTCTGCCTGGATCTTGGCGATAGTAGCATTGTGGGACAATTGTATATCTTTCTGCTTCTATGAAGGCTGGGTTGATGTGAAAGTAGTGTACTGCTAGTCCCTCATCTAGTACTTTTTCCGCCATGGTGACGTCATTGAAGGAGACCTTCAGCAGTGGGTATTTTTAGAATGGAGTCGACCTTTGCCCATGGGTTCAGGTCCTCTATGGATGACTTGATTTCAGCAGTGTCTTGAGCAGTAATGAGTGAGTCAAGGCGTTTAAGGAACACAGTCCTCTTGGCTCTCATTGCTGGGGAAGTCCAGACTTGGAATCCCCGGTCTTGGAGCCTGGTAGTAGCAGTGGTGGTAAGAAGTTTCTGAGCCTCGTTGTCGTCGATGCAGACGACAATGAAGGCCGCCTTGAGTGTCAGGATAGCAGTGAATTTGACTTGCAGACTACTGCTGACAGCAGACGCAAGTGCTAGCTTAGTGGAGTCATTTATCACTCCACTAGCAGGCTTGATCTTAACCCTGTTAGAGAATTGCATCATGGTGGTGATGCTACACAAACGCAGTAAAGGTTCCCCTCCCCAACGGGGATACAGGGATTACAAGAGGCTCAGGACAGAGAGGAGAGACACACAGGACACTTGACACACCTGTGTACCACACACACTCACAGTATTGTAATCCCTGCGATCCCCGTTGGGGAGGGGAACCTTTACTGCGTTTGTGTAGCATCACCACCATGATGCATCTCTAACAGGGTTAAGATCAAGCCTGTTAGTGGAGTAATAAATGACTCCACTAAGCTAGCACTTGCGTCTGCTGTCAGCAGTAGTCTGCAAGTCAAATTCACTGCTATCCTGATACTCAAGGCTGCCTTCATTGTCGTCTGCATCGACGACAACGAGGCTGAGAAACTTCTTACCACCACTGCTACTACCAAGCTTCAAGACCGGGGATTCCAAGTCTGGACTTACCCAGCAATGAGAGCCAAGAGGACTGTGTTCCTCAAACGCCTTGACTCACTCATTACTGCTCAAGACACTGCTGAAATCAAGTCATCCATAGAGGACCTGAACCCATGGGCAAAGGTCGACTCCATTTTAAAAATACCTACTGCTGAAGGTCACCTTCAATGACGTCACCATGGCGGAAAAAGTGCTAGATGAGGGACTAGCAGTACACTACTTTCACATCAACCCAGCCTTCATAGAAGCAGAAAGATATACAATTGTCCCACAATGCTACAATTGTTTTTCTTACCTACCTACCACCAAGGACTGCACCAACAAGGACAAGAAGTTTTGCACAAACTGTGGTACTGAGGGCCACGATTACAAGTCCTGCTCCACCACCACTCAACCCAAGTGTCTCAACTGCAAGACCGAGCACCATACCCTGGCTGCTCGATGTCCAACACGACGTGAGGTACTCAAGAAAACACAAGAAGCAAACCAGAAAAAGTCACAGCAAAAGTCCCCCACCTTTGCTGCTATCGCCAAGATCCAGGCAGACACCACCAAGATTCTCAAAGCCACACTACCATCTACAAACACAGTCGTCACACCACCAACAATGGACACCACCAAAATCCAGTACTGCATGATATATGCCCACATGGACAACATGGCGAATCCAGGCTCTTTCAACACTGTCATCAACGAGATTTTTGAACTAAACAACATGCCCAAATTCAACTTCCCAGACTCACCACAATCAGCTGATATTATCAAGTGCACCAGTACTCCTCTGAACATCACAACGCCAGCTCAACCACCACCACCTCCACCACCACAACCACCACCTAAAGCTCCTCCCTCCGCCATGGAGATGGACCAATCAGAGACTGTGAAAGCGTCGACACCACCAGCTCCACCAATCACAGCAGAGGCTACTGCCGTAACTCCTGTATCTCCACCAACCAAGAAATCTCACCACATAACATTCAATGGTGTGGTCTTCTACACAGCTGATGCAAGTGGAGGCGACCTACACTTAATTGAATTACACACACGGCTGCTAAATGGTAAAGTCAAGTACGCCAATGTAACACTACCTGATGAAGAAACCGGAAGAAGAATATCGACACTTGCTGAAGTACTGAAGGGAATTTCAGCTGCAATAACAGATGCACAATACTTCAACTCCAGAGTCATCATTGAAGTCATGAACAAAGCCTCGTTCAAGAAACTAACAAACGGCTCCCGTCAATAGAAACACACCAGTAAAGCCACGACATAATCAAGCACCTCACCACCTAACAACTACCATATAGCAAGCCACCCTCCCGTGTCAACCCAAGCCAGCCGTTAGCCTTGTCACCAGCCAGCACTTCTCAGCAGTGATACAGCCAGCCTCTCCATGTGTTCTACATCGCCTGCAAATTCCTGATCTCCAGCTCCTGTCCACTATAGCTCCGCAGCTGGGTTAAGCCCTGGCACTTTATCTACGACTCAAGACCTTCCTCTCACCGACTACTCTTCAGCTGTCCACACTCCTCGCTTAACCCACTAGTGGGTCTTACCTGAACTTGTTCTGTTCTGTTCTGATAATATCAGCTGATGGTGGAAAGTCTGGGAAGTTGAACTTGGGCATATTGTTTAGTTCAAAATTCTCGTTGATGACAGTGTTGAAAGAGCCTGGATTCGCCATGTTGGCATATATCATGCAGTATTGGATTTTGGTGGTGTCCATTGTTGGTGGTGTGACGACTGTGTTTGTAGATGGTAGTGTGGCTTTGAGAATCTTGGTGGTGTCTGCCTGGATCTTGGCGATAGCAGCAAAGGTGAGGGACTTTGCTGTGACTTTTTCTGGTTTGCTTCTTGTGTTTTCTTGAGTACCTCACGTCGTGTTGGACATCGAGCAGCCAGGGTATGGTGCTCGGTCTTGAAGTTGAGACACTTGGGTTGAGTGGTGGTGGAGCAGGACTTGTAATCGTGGCACTCAGTACCACAGTTTGTGCAAAACTTCTTGTCCTTGTTAGTGCAGTCCTTGATGATATGTAGATACGAGAAACAATTGTAGCATTGTGGGACAATTGTGTATCTTTCTGCTTCTATGAAGGCTGGGTTGATGTGGAAGTAGTGTACTGCTAGTCCCTCATCTAGTACTTTTTCCGCCATGGTGACGTCATTGAAGGTGACCTTCAGCAGTGGGCATTTTTAGAATGGAGTCGACCTTTGCCAATGGGTTCAGGTCCTCTATGGATGACTTGATTTCAGCAGTGTCTTGAGCAGTAATGAGTGAGTCAAGGCGTTTGAGGAACACAGTCCTCTTGGCCTCATTGCTGGGGAAGTCCAGACTTGGAATCCCCGGTCTTGGAGCTTGGTAGTAGCAGTGGTGGTAAGAAGTTTCTGAGCCTCGTTGTCGTCGATGCAGACGACAATGAAGGCCGCCTTGAGTGTCAGGATAGCAGTGAATTTGACTTGCAGACTACTGCTGACAGCAGACGCAAGTGCTAGCTTAGTGGAGTCATTTATTACTCCACTAGCAGGCTTAATCTTAACCCTGTTAGAGAATTGCATCATGGTGGTGATGCTACACAAACGCAGTAAAGGTTCCCCTCCCCAACGGGGATCGCAGGGATTACAATACTGGGAGTGTGTGTGGTACACAGGTGTGCTGTGTGTCCTCCTGTCACAGGAGTCTAGCTGTGAATATCCTCCGTGCAAACGGCCTTCATAGAAAACCTGACAACATTCTATAATATATGGGAAAATAAAAAGTTTGGGCCAGATGGTGCTATCGCCCCTGGTGCAAATGCTGTCCTGCTAGACAGACTGTAAGAAGAGAGAAATGAATGTTAGTGACCTGGAGGGAGACAGGAGCTCTAGTTGGGAAGCAGGTGTAGACAAGGACATGCAAAACCAAAGTTACATACTAGCAATACCACGGGAGATAGTAAACAAGGGGATGCCCCAAGAAGTACTGAAGATAAATTACCAGAAATAACTGATGAAGGCTCCATTGTTAGTACTAATGCTGTAGATAGTAATGAGACAGGAAAACTCGCACCAGTAGGGAATACCGTCACAAAAAAACAAGACAAACAGAAACCAGGCCTATGCAAATTTTATGCACTTGGTATCTGCAGGCATGGTATATCTTGAAAAACAGATGGGACGTGCAACTATGACCACCCCAGGAAAAACCGAGGCCATATGACAACAGAAAAATCCAACGTCCCTTCCTGAAAGCTTTTCCACCCTGAAATGTGTCACTCTTCAGTTCAGGAAAGACAGTGCTATAACTTATATTGCCAGGCACACCACCTAAAGGGGTCAAGAAGATACAAAACATCCAGACCATGGGAAAGCCTGGGTAGCCACAGCCACTCCAGAGAGGTTTTTAGTGCCAGGAATGACAAAAAGCTGGCAGGAAATGACAGAAATCGTACACCAACTCCGATCATTTCTATAATGGAATCATAGTCGATGGCCTCCACTCAAAAACAACAGATATTAGTGCCAGGAAAAAAAGACTCTCCCCCATACTACCAATACCACCAGTCTGACGGCATTTATCTTTGCAAATATGCAGGGTTTAAAGCCATCAACGAACAACAAAATACCTTTCATCCGTGGACTGTTTACAGAGTCAAAAGTGATGTTCGCGGTTTTCACAGAGACCCACATAAAGGATCACTTGGACAATGAAACAGGCAAAATGGGGAAAGGGGGTTGGCCTGTATATCACAGAGTCACTTATATGCTCGGAACTACTAAATTAGTTATTAGCAGTAAAGACTGAGAACCAAAACTTGGTCATTGTGGTTGTATACAAGCCTCCGGTTGCAACGCCCCAACAATTCAAGTAACAGCTTTTGAAAATTGACCACTGTCTGGAAAATCTTCCAGCTCCTGCCCCCAACATCTTGCTCCTGGGGAATTTCAACCTAAGGCACCTAAAATGGAGGAATATGTCAAATAATGTTGTAGCAGAGATAACACCAGGAGGCAGCTCAGATGAAACTTCACACACACACACAAGCTTTTAAATCTCTGCACCAACAAGATTGGAGAATAGTATACTGGACCTCATCTTCACTAACAATGATGATCTGATACAAAATGTCACCATATCAAAAACAATATACTCAGATCACAACATAGGTTCACACATGTATGCGCAGGGCCACAGACTGACAAAATGTGATCAGTCACAAGGGAGCCTTCACAAAATTAAACTTCAATAACAAAAACATAATGTGCGACCAAGTAAACCAAGTCCTTAAATTATATAAACTGGGAAGATAGCCTAAGCAACACGGATCCCAACCTATGCCCACAACAAATTAATTCTGTGGCACTCGAGGAGATGTAAACTTGAAAGAGAAAGGCGCTCCCTATACAGGCGAATGCAAAGAATAACAGAGCTGCTAAAAGAGGCCAACATATCTGCAATACGTAGGGAGAAAATGGCCAGAGAAATAGCAAACATCGAACTAAAGCTGAAGGAATCTTACAGGAGTGAAGAAATGAGGGAAGAACTAAAAACCATAAATGAAATTGAAAGAAACCCAAAGTATTTCTTTTTTTATGCCAAATCAAAGTCGAGAACAACATCCAGTACTGGGCCCCTACTTAAACGGGATGGGTCCTACACAGATGACAGCAAGGAAATGAGTGAGCTACTCAAGTCCCAATATGACTCGGTTTTTAGCGAGCCGCTAACCAGACTGAGAGTCGAAGACCAAAATGAATTTGTTATGAGAGAGACAGAACATGGTAGACAAACCTATCTGATATTTCCTGACGCCAAATGACTTCGAAAAGGCGATAAATGACATGCCCATGCACTCTGCCCAAGGCCCAGATTCATGGAACTCCGAGAGGGAGAATGGACACAGCTGCTAAAAACAACAGACATAGCCCCACTCCACAAAGAGGGCAGTAAAGCAATAGCAAAGAACTACAGACCGATAGCGCAGACGTCCCATATCATAAAAATCTTTGAAAGGGTTCTAAGAAGCAAGATCGCCACCCATCTAGATACCCATCAGTTATACAACCCAGGGCAGCATGGGTTTAGAGCAGGTCGCTCCTGTCTGTCCCAACTACTGGACCACTATGACAAGGTCCTGGATGCTCTAGAAGACAAACGAAATGCAGATGCAATATACACAAACTTTGCAAAAGCCTTTGACAAGTGTGACCATGGTGTAATAGCACACAAAATGCGTCATAAAGGTATAACAGGAAAAGTTGGTAAGCACAGTACTCGCTCCCATCTTGTTCCTCATCCTCATATATGACATAGACAGGGATATAAGCCACAGTGCCGTGTCTTCCTTTGCAGATGACACCCGAATTTGCATGACAGTGTTCACCATTGAAGACACCACAAGACTCCAAGCAGACATCAACCAAATCTTTAAATGGGCTGCAGAAAACAACATGAAGTTCAATGATGAGAAATTTCAACTACTCCGATATGGAAAACGTGAGGAAATTAAAACTACATCGGAGTATAAAACAAATTCTAACCTCACAATAGAGCGAAAAACTAATGTAAAATACCTGGGAGTGATTATGTCAGAGGTTAAAGACCATAGCATTGCATCAATCACATCTGCTAGAAAAATAACAGGATGGATAATGAAAACCTTCAAAACCAGGGATGCCAAGCCTATGATGACATTCTTCAGGTCGCTTGTTCTATCTAGGCTGGAATATTGCTGCACACTAACAGCACCTTTCAAGGCAGGTGAAATTGCTGACCTAGAAAATGTGCAGAGAACCTTCACGGCACACATAACTGCGATAAAACACCTCAATTACTGGGAACGCTTAAAGTTCCTTAACCTGTACTCCCTAGAACGCAGGCGGGAGAGATACATGATTATATACACTTGGAAAATCCTAGAGGGATTAGTACCAAACTTGCACACGAAAATCACTCTCTATGAAAGCAAAAGACTTGGCAGACGATGCAACATCGCCCAATGAAAAGCAGGGGTGCCACTAGCACGATAAGAGACAACACAATAAGTGTCAGGGGCCCAAGACTGTTCAACTGCCTCCCAGCATACATAAAAGGAATTACCAATAGATCCATAGCTGTCATCAAGTACGTTGGCCGTCTTCAAGACCCCTGGCTGTCTTCCAGACCCATGGCCGTCTTCAAGACCCCTGGCTGTCTTCCAGACCCATGGCCGTCTTCAAGACCCCTGGCTGTCTTCCAGACCCATGGCCGTCTTCAAGACCCCTGGCTGTCTTCCAGACCCATGGCCGTCTTCAAGACCCCTGGCTGTCTTCAAGACCCATGGCCGTCTTCAAGACCCCTGACTGTCTTCCAGACCCATGGCAGTCTTTAAGACCCCTGACTGTCTTCCAGACCCATGGCCGTCTTCAAGACCCCTGACTGTCTTCCAGACCCATGGCCGTCTTCAAGACCCCTGACTGTCTTCCAGACCCATGGCCGTCTTCAAGACCCCTGGCTGTCTTCCATACCAATGGCCATCTTCAATACCCTTGGCTGTATTCAAGAGTGAGCTGGACAGACAAAATCAGTACCTGACCAGCTAGGCTGTGGTTCCAATGTTGGTTTACGTTCGTCCAGCAGTAACAGCCTGGTGTATCAGTCCCTGATCCACCACGATGCCTGGTCATGGACCGGGCTCTGGGGGCGTTGACCCCCTGAAACACTCTTAAGGTTGACTCATGGAGTTAGTTTCCTAACACCTCCTGTCATTGGTAAACTACTAGTAAGAAAGTACCTGGGTGTTAGTCAGCTAATACCTGCAGTCTCTGTTCACCTAACAGTAAGTAGGTACCTGGGCGTTAGTCACCTTAAACATTCTGTCAATGTTGACCTAGCAGCAAGTAGGTACCTGGGTGTTATTTAACTTTCACCTAGAAATATCTAGGTGTCACCTTACACCTGCTGTTCGTGTTCACATAGCACTAAGTAGGTACCCGGATGTTAGTCACGTTACACGTGCAGTCCCTATTCACCTGGCGGTAAGAAGGTACCTGGGTATTAGCCGCCTTACTCCTGCTGTCACTGCTCACCTATCAGTAAGTAGGTACCTGATAATTAGTCACCTTACACTTCTATCCCTGTTCTCCTAGCAATAAGAAAATACCTGGGTGTTAAATCACCTTACACCTGCTGTCACTTTTCATGTAGTAGTAAGTAGGTACCTGGGTTTTAGTCATCTTATACCTGCTGTCACTGATCACCTACCAGTAAGTAGGTACCTGAGTGTTAAGTCACCTTATACCTGCAGTCACTGTTCACCTAACAGTAACTGGGTGTTATTTAACTTACACCTGTTCTCATTTCACCTAGCAGTAAGTAGGTACCTGGGTGTTAGTCACCTTACACCTGCTCTCATTTCACCTAGCAGTAAGTATGCACCTGCTGTCACTTTTCACCTAACGGTTATTAGCTATTAATTTTAATATTATCCAAAGGATATTCAAAATTATTTTTTTATATAAATAGGTATAAAATGATTTTGACCACAATTTTAGTTTATATAAAGGACAAAAAATATTTAATTTTAAAGCTTTCATATTATTATGCAAACTATTATAAAGTCTTTAAAGGTTTTAAAATGTTTTTAAAATTTTTAAATAATGTTATTCATGTTTATATATCACATTGCTGAAATTTTTGTTCCTAATTTTAAGGATAATTTTTTTTTAAATAATCTATCGGTAAAATTTTATCGATGTTTAATTTCAAATTTATTTAAAGATTTTCGCTGTCATTTAAATATTTATTATATTAAGTAAGTTACTAATTACGCTAGAAATTAAGGTATTAGTTAGTAACTTAATTAGTTCAAATTAATATGTAAGTAAGTTACTTAGAAAGTATATTAGAAGTCTAGTGAGAAAGATAATAAATTAGTAACATGGTGTGTTAGTTAGTAATTTAGTAAATTAACAAGTTAGCATGTTATTAAGTACGTTAGTAAGTTAACAAGTTAGCATGTTATTGTACTTAGTAAGTTAGAAGAAAGTTACAAAGTTAGTTTATTTAGGTAAAGTTTAGTTATCATACATAATAACACTTGAATAAATTACTCTCCATGATAACGAAGAAAAGACAAATAATATTAAATCTAACTCAAGGAGTTAATGAGTCGATCACATGCCAGCCCTTCTGGGCAGGGTAGGTGCCAAGGCTGAGCTGCTAATCTGCAGGTTGGGTGCACCAAGAGGCCTAGCATCTATCTACCTCCATGCCTTGTGCTGGTGGGGAATGTGGCTAGCCTGCCAGTGGTCCCCGATGAGGGTATCCTCCATGGGAGACATAGGTCTCGACACTCCACGCCAGGAGCCGGAGCCGTGCCATCTGGAAAGACCGGCGGGAAATCCTGTAATCAACATTGAACCTGGAGTTAAATGATAGTCTGGCCTTAGTGAGCAAACATCATCAGAGTCCATTAGTAATAAATACAAGTCAGGAAGATTAGTCCAGGGAACATTCCCATGAACTAATCTGCTTAGACTTCCTACTAGTTTCTGTATCATTGCAAGATCCTGATGATGTGTTAATTACAACATGAAAGGCCTAGATTTATCATTCAACTATCACTGTTTCTGTTTTCCATCTTGAATCACTTGTTCGCAATTATTGCATATAAAATCATAATGTATCAACAACAACCTTCTTGATCTAATTTATCTTAACATTCACAGTCCAGGACCTGGGAGTAATAATGACAGAGAATCTCACTTTCAAAGGCCACAACAATGTATCTAACACATCTAGGAAAATGAAAGGATGGATAATGAGAATCTTCAAAACTAAATCGCTTTTTCTCTCTAGGCTGGAATATTGCTGTACACTTGTGGCCTCTTTCAAGGCAGATGAAATTGCTGACCTGAAGAATAAACAAAGAACTTTTACTGCATTTATAACTACAATGAAGCACCTAAATTACTGGGAAGAGTTGAAGTCTCTTGACCTGTACTCCTCGGAATGCAGGTGAAAAAGGTACATCATAATATACACTTGCAAAATTGTAGAGGGACTAGTCCAAAATCAGAACACGGAAATCACTCCCTTCGAAACAAAAATACTTGGAAGGCTGTGCAACATTTTTCCAATGAAAAGCAAGGGTGCCATTAGTACACTAAGAGACAATACAATAAGTGTCAGGGGCCCAAGACTTTTCAGTTGTCTCACAGTATACATAATGCGTTTTACCAATAGAGACTTCCCCTGGCAGTCTTCAAAATACTTCTGGCTGTCTTCAAAACCCTTGGCTGTCTACAACACCCCTTGTTGTCATCAAGTGGGAGCTGGACAGGCACCTGAAGTCAGTACCTGACCAGCCAGGCCGTGGATCATGCGTTTGTTTACGTGCGGCCAGCATTAATAGCCTGGATGATCAGGTCCTGATCCACCAAGAGGCTTTGTCTCAGACTTGGCCGCGGGGGCATTGACCCCCGATACACCCTCTTGGTATACCCAGGGTTAGTTACCTAACACCTTCTATTACTGTTCACCTAGCAGTAAAGTACCTATGTTATACCTTCCCCGTAACAGTTCATTTAGCTTATACTCTATGTTAACTTCTACCTTTAGCCACAGTCGTTGTCTTTGTTCACCTAGCTGCAAGTGGGTACCTGGGTGTTAGTCATCTTACACTTCTGTCCCTGTTCACCTAGCAGTTAGAAGGTTCCTGGGTTTTAGTCATCTTACACCTGCTATCAATGTTCACATAGCATTAATTAGGTACATGGGTGTTTGTTACGTTACGTTAAACTCCTTTCAATGTTCACCTAGCGGTAAGTAGACAGGTACCTGAGCATTATTCATCTTACACCTGCTGTCACTGGTCACCTAGGAGCAAGTAGGTACCTGGGTGTTAGTAACCTAGCAGTAAGTAGGTACCTGGGTGTTAGTAACCTAGTAGTAAGTAGGTACCTGGGTGTTAGTCACCTAGCAGTAAGTAGGTACCTTTGTGTTAGTTACCTAGCAGTATGTAGGTACCTGGGTGTTAGTTACCTAGCAGTAAGTAGGTACCTATGTGTTAGTCACCTAGCAGTAAGTAGGTACCTATGTGTTAGTCACCTAGCAGTAAGTAGGTACCTATGTGTTAGTCACCTAGCAGTCAGTAGGTACCTGGGTGTTAGTCACCTATCATTAAGTAGATACACAAATAACCCGCACATAGAAGAGAGGAGCTTACAACGACGTTTCAGTGGGCTTTTACCATTTACAAAGTCACACTAACAAGGAGAGAAGGAGAGAGTATATATAGACCAGCAGACAGAGAGAGGAAGTGGTGGAGGAGTAATAGTGGTAGTTGTAGTAGTAGTAGTTGTAGTAGTGGTAGTAGTAGTAGTAGTAGTGGTAGTAGTAGTAGTAGTAATGGAATCAGTCATATACTAAGAAAGAGGAGCACTGGGAGGTTGGGGCCCACAAGGGAGCTAAAGGCCCCACAATGGAGCTAGGGGCCCACACGGGAGCTAGGGGCCCACAAGGGAGCTAGGGGCCCACTGAGGGTAGGAGTAAGAACACAGAGGGGGAAAAATGAATAAATAATAAAGGACAAATACCCAAGGCAGAAGAAAGAAACCCCAAAGGAGAAAGAGGAAAGGAACGAACGAACGAAAACTCACAGGTAAGGACCCACTAGGGGCTAGGGGGAAGTGGGTACAGACGAAGAATAGCCGGTGAGATGAAGAAGGTCTTGAGTCGAAGAAAAAGAGTCTGGACTAAACCCAACCGCTAACATTGTGAAGCGTATGGAACAGCAACATATAAGGCAGGGGAACACTCAGAAGACGGAACACTGGCTGGCAGCATCTTGCTTGGTGGGGGACACTCAAAACCAACATTCTGCTTGTTGACTCTGCCCAGTGCGGTCACAGCAGCTCTGACTTTCGGTTTTCAGTCTCCCTACGATCCCCGTTGGGGAGGGGAACTTATACCTTCATCACTATGAGTTACGCAAATCGTGTCAAGATCAAACCCAACAGTGGCACTGTGAATGATTCATCCAAACTTGCTCTAGCAGTTGCTGTTAAGAGCGTGCTACAGGTGAAGTTCAACACCATATTGACCCTGAAAAAAGCTTTTATTGTCGTGTGCAACGATGATGAAGAAGCAGAGAAGCTACTCACTACAACAGCCACCACCACTCGCACTGCTCGAGGATTTACTGTCATGTCATCTCCAGCTCTCAGGGCAAGGAGGACAGTTTTCCTTAAGAAACTTGATAAGCTTCTTACAGTTCAACCTATTGACGAACTCAAGACATCCATAGAAGATCAAAACACATGGGCCACAGTGGAGAGCATCATGAAAATACCTACAGCTTCATCCATGCTCAAGATCACGTTCACCGACATCAACATGGCCGCCACTGCATTAGCCGACGGTCTTGCTGTATATTATTACTTCGTCAGCCCCCCCTGCATCGAAGCTGAGAGATTCCACTACATTTCTCACTGTTGGACCTGTTACTCGTATGCACACAACACCAGAGACTGTCCTGTGAAGGAAAAGAAGTTTTGCACTACATGTAGTAGTGAAGGACATGATTTTAGATCATGCACCGCCGCTGCTCCACCAACACCATCTTGCCTCAACTGTAAAAACAACGATCATCACACTCTTGCTGCTAAATGTCCCACTCGTAAAGACATTATGAAGAAGACCCAAGAAGCAGCACAGAAAAAGTCATCTTCAAAATCACCCACCTATGCTGCTATTACAAAACTACAAGCTACCACAACTAAAATTCTCCAATCTTCTACGCAACCTACTACTACCACCATCGTCCCTGCCAGTGACCCCACCACCATCTACTACTGTATGATTTATGCTCATATGCATAATGCTGCTGTTCCTGGGACATTCAACAACTCCATTAATGAACTCTTCAAATTAAACAACATGCCAGAGTTCACCTTCCCAGATTCTCCACCATCTTCTGTGATACTCAACAACAACCAGCATTCTGTCATCATCATCGACCTTGAGAAGGCCTTCGAGCTGGCCAGTGCACCGGCCATCCTCGACCTACTGGCGCGCAGAGGAGTGAGGGGCAAGCTGCTTGCCTGGGTCGGCTCATACCTACAGGGCCGGCAGGCGCGGGAACGCTTCCAGGGGCAGGCTTCTGTCCTCAGGGCCTTGGAAAATGGCACCCCGCAGGGTGGAGTCCTCAGCCCAACTCTCTTCAACGTGCTGATGCATGAGCTGGTGCAGCTGACGTTCTCAGCAGGCACCCGACTGCTCAGCTACGCTGATGACCTGGCACTCATTGTCATCAGGAAGCCCGAACTGTTGCGCAAAGCCCAACGCGACCTCAGCCTGCTAGATACCACCTGCCGTCGCCTTGGCCTCAAGATCTCGGCGGACAAGTCCAAGGCCATGATCTTTCGTGCCAAGGTGCCTGATACCAGGCTGAAGATCTCAGACATCAACCTAGACTGGGTCTGCAGTTACCAGTATCTTGGTATATGGATTGACAGCCGACTCTCCTTCCGCAAGCAGGCAGAGTATGTCAGGGAGCGTGCCATGCAACGTGTCACGGCCATGCGTGCCATGGCCAATCCTAGGACTGGTGCCAGCCACGATATTCTCCGGATGTTCTACGTGCAGGGGGTGCGCTCGCTAGTCGACTATGGTGCAATCACCCTGGCCCATGCTCATCCCTCATGCCTCAAGCGCCTCAGCGTTGTACAAAATGCTGCGGCTCGGGTCATGCTGGGGGCCCCGGGCTGGACCAACACAGTGACTCTGAACAGAGAGGCCCAACTGCAGCCCCTAAGTGACAGGATCGCTTTTGTTGCTGCCAGGAGGTTGGCCAAATTTGTCCAGCTACCGGGCGGTGAGCGCCTGCTGAGAGACCTCCTTGACCGTCAGCGAGGTGACTTCGCAGGGGGCCGTGTCCGACTATGGTTGTGGTCGGCTGCGGAAGTGACAAAGGAGCTCCTGCCCATGCCGCTCCTCGAAGACAAGGGATGCGACCGGCCAGTCGATGGGTACACCGTGCCACCGCCATGGGGACCAGAACCTGTCGTAATTCACCTTGCAAACCTGCCAGCCAGCAAGCGTCACTGTCCACAGCGCATGCTGCAGCGGTGGGCAGCTGCAAGCATTTCTGCAGCGGAGCATCCCGGGTGTGCAGTGTACTACACTGATGGATCAAGAGACCCCGAGGCCGGCCGCACGGGTTCCGGGATATATCACGCCTCCCTAACGGCCGGCTGGCGCCTCCCAGACCACTGCAGCATCCTACAGGCAGAACTCCACGCCATCCAGAGGGCCATCCAACATGCGCTCCTGGAACACCACCAACCTTCAGTCATCCACGTCGACTCCAGGGCGGCGATACAGGCCATCATGCATAGGGAGCCCAAGGATAACATCCGGCTCCTCACCACCATCAGAAGAGACCTACACTCACTTGACGAGCAGGGCCGGCAAGCAACAATCAATTGGATACCAATCCACATCGACCTTGCTGGGAATGATGCGGCGGATGGGGCGGCTAAGTCTGCCACACTTGCGGCCCAACCTGCAACTACAATTGCCATTAGCAGCAGGCAGGTGCACCTGGGGGCAGCTTCGGCAGCCAGAAGCCCACTACCAGCACCGGGAGCATCTCGGAGCCGGCACTGGTATGACAGAGCGACACGTAGGGAGCCCCCACCAAACATGAGGAAACTGAACAGGGAGCTGCAAGTCAGCATCCACCGCCTGCGCCTCGGCTACCCTACTGCAAAGCGCCTCATCGAACGCATGAGTGAGGAGCTTTGCCGCCACTGCGACCGGATGGTTCCAAAGCCTCTAGTTCACTATATGCTTGACTGTCCTGCGACGACGTCCATCCGCCGCAGGCACTTCCCGATGGCACCTGGGGATCTGACCCGCGAGGACAAAGCAGCCCGGCTGGTTTACCTGGCCACCCATGACTTGGAGACACTGCTCCCAGTCCTAGCCACCCACCCGCCCCCTCGATGACGACGCCGGAGAACCCCGACGACGACCAAGACTACCCACTACAGCTATTCTCTCACTTCCTTCTTTCTTATCCCCCATCCTTCTTCTTCCTATGTAGGTAGAACCACAGCCTGAAGTACCAAGATCTGCTGATGAAGATGCGACGTCAGAAGACACTCCCCATCATGGGGAGCCACAGCAAGAAAGAAAGAAGAAGATGACCAACACCCTCTACCCAGGGGGCCAATGCCGGGTCACCATTTGGAGAAGACCCGGGCCGGATGTACCGGCGAACATACAACAACAACAACAATCATCACTTCATCTAGTTCTTCAGCGGCTGCTCCACCACCAACACCAGCTACTACTGACGTCACGCCAACAACAACCAATGAGAGCTCACCACCACCTCACACCTCTACCAAGAACCAATCAGCTGCCTCCCTGCCAGTGGAGACACAGCCACTCCCCACCACGAACCAATCACCGACCACCTCTACTATGCACCCGACTCCACCACTACCAGGACCTGTAACTCGTTCTGCGGCCCAAGCTTGCAACTCATCCACTGCTGCTCCTAACACATCTACTGCAAATGATCCAAACGAGGAGGTGAATTGCTTCCATGGTATTTACTTTGTCTCCACCAACCAATACCCCGAGTTAATGTATGCTAAGGAACTTCACCAGCGTCTTCAGGATGGAACTGTCAAGTACACTTTTGATCAGGGCACCAACTACCCCTTCTCAATCATACTACTCGATATTCTACTAGAAACCGAACTCCCTTTTGAAATTGACTACGTCACTAGAAAGAAATTCAAGTCTCTTGTGAATGGCTCTCCTACTAATCTGACATTAGACATCACTACTTCTCCCGCCTCCAAGACACAATAATCAACACATCACTGTGCAGTGTGACTGCCTTCTCGACCTTTCCTGCTCTGCCGCCCTCCTCGCTCCATTGAGCCAGTACTATCGTCCACCACCCCGCTGAGTCATCGCTTGCAGTACATCAGTACCACTTGCTCCACAGTGGTTGGGCCACTGATCTTGCATTTCCACCTCGCCTCCACCATCCCATCCTTTTCCTTCCCCTTCTTTCTTCCTTCCCCATCTCGTCGATTCTTCGGTTATACAAGTTCAAGTTCAAGAAGCTAGATGGTGATTGGTGGTTGGCAGCGGCAGAAGGTGAGGACGAGCGAGGCTGCTTCACTGTGATTGGTCGATTCAATCCTCAGTTATAGAGGGGTCAGTTTCAGATGAATTCCTGATGTCTCTTAATGTTGATCTGGAGACAACGATTACTCTTGTGAGTCTGGTACGAAGTATTGGGTCTTCTTTGAGCAGGTCCAAGGTCTCGAGGAGTGAGGTTAAAGAAACGTGGGTGACAGGTTTATTGGTAAACTTGGCGGTCCTGTTACATATATGTTCATTCAAGGTGTTCACATCCATTTCCTTTTCCTTCGCAGTTGTCAAGGATAACATATATACTCTGCTAGTTGACTCTGCCCAGTGCGGTCACAGCAGCTCTGACTCTTGGTATTCAGTCTCCCTGCGATCCCTGTTGGGGAGGGGAATTTATACCTTCATCACCATCCTTGCTTGGTCATCACGATGAGTTATGCAAATCGTGTCAAGATCAAACCCAACAGTGGCACTGTGAATGATTCATCGAAACTTGCTCTTGCAGCTGCCGTCAGGGGTGTGCTACAGGTGAACTTCAACACAATATTGACCTTGAAAGAAGCATTTATTGTCGTGTGCAACGATGATGAAGAAGCAGAGAAGCTACTCACTACAACAGCCACCACCACTCTCACTGATCGAGGATTTACTGTCATGTCATCTCCAGCTCTCAGGGCAAGGAGGACAGTTTTCCTTAAGAAACTTGATAAGCTTCTTACTACTCAACCTATCGACGAACTCAAGTCATCCATAGAAGATCAAAACTCATGGGCCACAGTGGAGAGCATCATGAAAATACCAACAGCTTCATCCATGCTGAAGATCACGTTCACTGATGTGAATATGGCTGCCACTGCTTTGGCTGACGGTCTTGCTGTATATTATTACTTCATCAGCCCTACATACATCGAAGCTAAGAGATACCACTACATTCCTCACTGCTGGACTTGTTACTCTTATGCACACAACACCAGAGACTGTCCTGTGAAGGAAAAGAAGTTTTGTACAAAATGTAGTAGTGAAGGACATGATTTTAGATCATGCACCACCTCTGCTCCACCAACACCATCTTGCCTGAACTGCAAAAGCAACGACCATCACACACTAGCTGCAAAATGTCCATCTCGAAAAGTCATTCTCAAGAAGACCATTGAAGCTGACCAGAAAAAAAGTCACCAAAGTCCCCTACCTATGCAGCCATCGCCAAGATTCAGGCAGATACCACAAAAATCCTACAAGCCACTCTACCAACCACTACCAACACCGTCTCTCAGGATTGTGAATCAACAAAGATTCTATACTGCATGTTGTATGCTCACCTTGCCAATGTGGGATCACCTGGCTCTTTCAACACCACTATCAACCAGATTTTCGAGCTAAACAATATGCCAAAGTTTAACTTTCCCGACTCTCCACCATCCGCTAATATACTGAAAATCACAAAAGACCACATCAATATCAAGGTATCCGAGGCTTCACCACCACCACTGCACACTCCAACTGTTGTCAGTCATCCTTCCACCAATACGGAACCGTCTCAACTGACTGAATCCAACCAATCAGAATCGTCCGATGCCACCGACTCTGACTCCGACTCTGACTCCTCTGCTTCTATGGACCAATCAGAGTTCTCTCCTGCTGCACTATCACCGCCTGCTAAACGTGCAAAAAATACTTCAACTTCTACAGTTCAGAAACCAAATTTTGTTGAATATAATGACGTCACCTTCACTTCAGCCAGGGATGTAAAAGATCTGCCTCTACCTGAAGTTTACAAACGTATTCGAACTGGGAAGATCAAGTTCACCTTTGCATCAAACTCCATCTGGACGCTTACAAAATTTATGGATGCACTTGAAGCAGCAAATGAGAAACCAGAATATAAGTTTTCAAGGATTGTGATCAAATTCCTGCAGTATTCTTCATTTAAGAATCTCACCAATGGATACATTGCCGACGACATACGAAGTCTTAACATCTTGTAACCCTCTACATCTCCGCCAACATCTCTATCGACCAATCATCGTGTAGCAGCCAGCCTTCCCAGTCTTCTGTGTTCCTGCCGCCTGTCAGTGACCAATCACCATCAAGATTGATTCACCCATCAAGCAAGATGCAGCCAGCCAGTGTGCCGCCTTCTGAGTGTTCTCCTGCCTTATGTGTTGCTGATTCATATGCTTCACAATGCTTATTAACGGTTGGGTTTAGTCCTGACTCTTTTTCTTCGACTGCAGCCATTCCTCTCACCGGCTATTCTTCGCCTATCCCACTTCCCCCTCGCCCTTCGTGTGTACTTACCTGAGAGTCCTCGTTCGTTCGTTCGTTCGGGGCGAGTCTCAGCTCCTGGCCCATCAGGTTGGACTTAAAAGTAAATTTGTGTGTGTTAACATAGTTGGGAAATTTATATTAGCAATTATGTATGCTGGGAGGCAGTTGAACAGTCTTGGGCCCCTGACACTTATTATGTTGCTTCTTATCGTGCTAGTGGCACCCCTGCTTTTCATTGGGGGATGTTGCATCGTCTGCCGAGTCTTTTGCTCTCATAGGGAGTGATTTTCGTGTGCAAGTTTGGTACTAATTCCTCTAGGATTTTCCAAGTGTATATAATAATGTATCTCTACTGCCTACGTTCCAGGGAGTACAAGTTGAGGAACTTCAAGCGTTCCCAGTAATTGAGGTGTTTTACCATCAGCAATTTCATCTGCCTTAAAAGGTGCTGTTAGTGTGCAGCAATATTCCAGTCTAGATAGAACAAGCGACCTGAAGAGTGCCATCATGGTCTTGGCATCCCTAGGTTTGAAGGTTCTCATTAACCATCCTGTCATTTTTCTAGCAAATGCGATTGATACTATGTTGTGGTCTTTGAAGGTGACATCTTCAGACATGATCACTCCCAGGTCTTTTACATTAGTTTTTCGCTCTATTGTGAGGTTGGAATTTATTTTATACTCCGATGTAGTTTTGATTTCCTCACGTTTTCCATATCGGAGTCGTTGACATTTCTCAACATTGAACTTCATATTGTTTTGAGTGGCCCATTTGAAAATTTGGTTGATGTCCGCTTGGAGTTTTGCAGTGTCATCGATGGAGGTCACTGCCATGGCAATCCGGGTGTCATCTGTAAAGGAAGACACGGAGTGATGGCTTAGATCTCTGTCTATGTCAGAAATGAGGATGAGGAATAGAATGGGAGCGAGTATTGTGCCTTGGGGAACAGAGTTTTTCACCGTAGCTGCCTGCAACTTTACTTTATTTACTATTACTCTTTGTGTTCTATTTATCAGGAAGTTATATATCCAACTACCAACTTTTCCTGTTATTCCTTTATCCTGCATTTTGTGTAATAATATTGGTAGAATTACCGACAATATGTTAAGTAAAAGGACACAAATGCAACTAATTTATGTAGGAGAAACAGCAAGAAACCTTGAAACACGCCTCAATGAACACATTAATGCATGTAGGAACGATAACCTGAACAACGCCTGCGTACAACACCGAAATTCCAACAATCATCTCATGAAATTCAAAGACGCCCGACTAGTAATCAAAGAAACTAATTTCCGTAGACGCAAGTGCCTTGAATCAGCACTTATCGCTGTTTCTAACACAATTAAACAAAACAAAGGCAGCTTCACCATCTCTGAAGTCTTAGCAAGAATCCTCCTGAAAACAGTGAACCCTACCATCACATAGTATCTCCTGCTAATTCAACACAAACACATCGTAGATGTGGAACACTGCTACAGGCCTTCTCTATTCCAACCTCCAGCAGAAATATTTGTCTAACCTAATTTTATACTACCCATGTAATTGTTTTATCACCTTTTACTCATGTGCAAATTGATTGTTCTACCTTATTGTATTACTACTACTACTACTACAACTTAAATCACTACTACTTCTACCACCACTAGTATTACACCTCACTTGGAGAGTATATATATACCCTCTGTGTCCATGTATCGCTTGTAACGGCTTGAAAAAGCTCCTGGAGAGCGAAACGTTGCCACAATAAAATGTCACATTAGTTGCATTTGTGTCCTTTTACTTAACATCCTGCATTTTGTGCGCTATTACTCTATGATCACTTTTGCAAAGACTGTGTATACTACATCTGTATTTTGTTTATCCTCTGCAGCATCCATTACCTTGTCATAGTGGTCCAGTAGCTGGGACAGGCAGGAGCGACCTGCTCTAAACCCGTGTTGCCCTGGGTTGTGTAATTGATGGGTATCTAGGTGGTTGGCAATCTTGCTTCTTAGAACCCTCTCAAAATTTTATATGGGATGTTAGTGTTATCGGTTTCTAGTTCTTTGCAAATGCTTTACTGCTACCTTTGTAGAGTGGGGCTATATCTGTAGTTTTAAGTGTGTGGGGGATGTCCCCTGTGTCCATGCTCCCTCTCCATTGAATGTTGAAAGCACGCAACAGGGGCTTCTTGCAATTCTTGATGAACACGGAGTTCCATGAGTCTGGGCCTGCGGCCTGTATCAAGGTATTCGACAAATTCTAACCATACAATAGACCGAAAAAGTAATGTGAAGGATTTGGGAATGATAATGTAAGAGGATCTCTCCTTCAAAGACCACAACAATATATCTACCGCATCTGCTAGAAAAATGATAGGATGGATAATGAGGACCTTCAAAAGAAGGGACGCCAAGCCCATGATGATTCTCTTCTAATCGCTTGTTGTCTCTAGGCTGGAATACTGCTGTACACTAACTGCCTCCTTCAAGGCTGGCGAAATTACTGACCTGGAGAGTGAACAAAGAACTTTCAACGCGCACACAAGTTCAATAAGGCATCTAAATTGCTGGGAACAGTTGAAGGCCCTTGATATGTATTCCCGGAGCTCAAGCGAGAGAGATACATGATAATATACACTTGGAAAATCCTAGAGGGATTAGTACCAAACTTGCACACAAAAACTACTCCCTAAGAAAGCAAAAGACTCGGCAGGAGATGCAACATTTCGCCAATGAAAAGCGGAGGCACCACAATTACACTGAGAGACAACACAATAAGTGTCCTCTGCCCAAGACTGTTTAACTGCCTCCCAACATACATAAGGGGGATTTCCAATGGAACCCTGGCTGTCTTCAAGAAGGCTTTGGGCAGACACTTAAAGTCAATACCTGACGAGTCAGGCTGGGTTTGTACGTCAGGTTGGGTGCGGCCAACAGTAACCGCCTTTTTGATTAGGCCCTGATCCACCATGAGGCCTGGTCACAGACCGAGCCCCGGGTTGACCCCAAAACCCTCTCCAGGTGCTTCTACGACAAAATATAGACATTGGTGTGACACATGGTGCAATGCATAACGAAATAGAGAAATTAACTAATATAGTTACTGAAATGCTTAACAAGAAGTTTGATGCTGCCAGAATACAGTCTGGACTTAAACAAGTATTGTGGGGAGATGAACTATCAGCTTGTGTTTTGCAGGACAGAAGTTGACAAGACATCAATGTAGAATCCGAGAAATGAATAGTAATAATATATTATCTTTATTTCTACAAGTACATGTACAAGGTATACAGACCATTGCTGACATCAATGACATACTACTATATAGAAAGTTTCTTGTTATGCTCAGCATTTCCCGCAAATTAGGTAAATTTTGTCCCAGGATGCGACCCACACTAGTCCACTAACAACCAGGTACCCATTTTACTGATGGGTGAACAGAACATAGACAACCGGTGTAAAGAAACACGCCCAATGTTTCTACCCTCGCTGGGAATCGAACCTGGACGCTCGCCGTGAAGCAAGAGCTTCAGCCACCAGGCCACGGCGTTGTAGATACGGATGTGTGCGGATATGAGGAAGATACTGAGCTCCACAAAACAGATGCCATCAGCTTATATATGGGTAGTTAGTATAGATATCAGATGAGCGTCAGTTATACGAGGGAATTTATAGGTGCATAAATAGAGGTGAGGGTCATCTTATGAATCAGTATACGGACATTAGAGGGACGTTAAAAAGGGTATAAGAAAAGCTAAACGGGACTATGAAATTAAAGTTGCTAGGGATTCAAAAACTAACCCAAAAAGTTTTTTCCAGGTTTATAGAACAAAAGTTAGGGATAAGATAGGTCCCCTTAAAAATAAATCTGGGTATCTTACTGACAAGGAGAATGGTATGTGCTGTCATGGATCGAGTCATGGCTCACCAATAGGAAGCAGAGTGTGTGCATAAATGGGGTTAAATCCGAGTAGGGATCTGTAACAAGTGGTGTTCCACAGGGATCAGTCTTAGGCCCGTTGTTGTTTATAATATATATCAATGACCTTGATGAGGGAATTACTAGTGAGATGAGCAAATTCGCCGATGACACGAAGATAGGTAGGATAATTGATTTAAACGAAGATGTCAGGGAACTTCAGGAGGATTTAGACAAACTCAATTCTTGGTCAGAAAAGTGGCAGATGCAGTTCAATGTAGATAAATGCAAGGTTCTGAAGCTTGGGAGTGTCCATAACCCAAGCACTTATAAGTTAAATAACATAGAACTTAGCCATACAGATTGCGAGAAGGACTTGGGGGTTATGGTAAGCAGCAACCTTAAACCAAGACAGCAATGCCTAAGCGTACTTAATAAGGCAAACAGATTACTGGGATTTATATCAAGAAGTGTAAGCAACAGAAGTCCAGAGGTTATATTACAGATTTATACATCGTTAGTAAGGCCTCACCTAGATTACGCAGCTCAGTTCTGGTCTCCATATTACAGAATGGATATTAATTCGCAAGAAAACATTCAGCATAGAATGACTAAATTAATACATAGTATTAGAAATCTTCCGTGTGAAGAAAGATTGAAGACCCTAAAATTACATTCATTTGTAAGACGAAGAATGAGGGGAGACATGATCGAGGTATAGAAGTGGAAAATAGGTATTAACAAAGGGGATATAAATAAGGTCTTGAGGATATCTCTCCAAGAGAGAACCCGCAATAATGGATTCAAATTAGATAAGTTTAGATTTAGAAAGGATATAGGAAAGTACTGGTTTGGAAATAGGGTAGTTGATGAGTGGAACAGTCTGCCTAGTAGGGTTATTGAAGCAAGGATCTTGGGTAGTTTCAAATTTAGGTTGGATAAATTCATGAATGAGAGGGGTTAGATTTGAGTGGGACTTGCACATAAGTAAATATAATTATCAATGCTGCAGTGTTCCTACTTTCTTATGTTCTTATGTCCAATAGGTATTATATTTCGTTAGGGGTCGTGTAAGTCTGGAAGATAGCGTCAAGATGGAAGCTCCTATAACACAAGACGAGGTATATGATGCCATAACAAAGCTGGCAAAGGGTAAAACACCGGGAATCAACTGAATAACCATAGCATTTTATGTTTTTCATTGGGATATAATGAAGTTTTTAGTGCGCATGTTTAATGAAATATGGAGACAAGAGAGATTGGGACTCAACTGAGGTCGTAGTTCTTGTACCAAAATCAACTGCTTCCACAAGCTAGTATGGTTATCGAATGATTACCCTCATGTGTAGTGATTATAAGATATTTGCAAAAATGTTGTGTACTAGAGTAAATAAGGTAATTAAACGTATGGTCGGGCAAAGAGAGTATGAGATGCAAGGACGGAATGTTGGTTCTGGGCATAAGATCATAGATGATTTTATTCAGAAGGTGAATGAATGTGGCGTTGGTGCAGGAATTGTGGCGCTGGACTGAAGACGAGGTTTTGACACAGTATATTGTGAAACATTATGAAGGATTTTGGAAAAAATGGGCATTCGGAGTGAGGCATTACGGTGGTATCGTACCCTATACTTCACACCATCTGTTAGAATTTAAATACATGACAAACTGGGTGGACTGTGTAGCATGTATAAAGGAATCCAACAAGGTTGTCCAGTATCCCAGTTATTGTTTGCTGTTATACAAGAACCATTTTATAGGGCGGTTCGTGAACGAGTGATACATGGTTCACTAAGTGTAGGAGGACCAGTCTTCCCGAGTATAGTTGTGTATGTTGATGATACGACAATATACCAGGAGTCTAACGTGAGTGACTTGTGGAATACAATACAGTAATATACCAGGAGTCTAACGTGAGTGACTTGTGGAATACAATACAGTAATATACCAGGAGTCTAACGTGAGTGACTTGTGGAATACAATACAGATGTATGAATTTGTGACAGTGTTGTGCATTAATCTCCATAAGACAAAAATAATGGGATTAGGTTTGTGGGTGAATAAGAGTGAGTGGAATGACAGTAACGCCATTGTAGTGGCAGAACCTGTAAGATTTGTGGTATATATGTTGATAATGATAGAGCGAGAGCCAGAAAATATAACTTGGTCGTGGTTAGGGATAATATGATGAAGAGATTAGGAACTTTAAGATATGTGGTGTTAACTATGTTACAGAGAGCAGTAGTGGTTAATACATTGTTGTCCTCAAAAGAATTTTATGTATTCATTAAATATCCATTGTTGAATATACATTGTATATACATACTACGTAAAATACACTCTGCAATATTTAAGTATGTGTGGGGTAAGAAAAGTGAAAGTTTATGAGTGAAGATGTTAATGTTGCCTGTTAAGCACAGTGGTGGTAATGGTTTGATAGACATAGGTAGAAAATCTTTGTGTGTGAATTTACATAGATTAATTAAGCATGTTGCCACATTTCATGACAATGATTTACAAAGAATATATAAATGTATTATTTGTGAGAAACTATGTTGGTAAATTTTTCAGGTAGTGTCGTGAGTTAACAATTCAGCCCAAAACTGTGAAGAAACTTTGGTACATCAAACAGTTTACACTTACTGATATTGATGTACCTCAGAGTCAAGTGGGACTTTAAGAGGCATGTAACTTCCCCAGTCATCTAATAACATGTTGTAGAGGTCTGACCTGTGCTCACACCTCTACAACACAATTGCCATCAAAGATTTATTAAGTTATACCATGAATTAAGGAAAGATCCTGGACTTCACCTTAAGAAAAACAAAGCAAATGTGATAGTAATTATGGACAAGGTAAATTATAGTTGAAAATGAACATGGTATTAGAAGACAAGGGTACTTACGTGCCCTTAAGGACACCAGGTCACAATAATGCCCCTCCTTCGTGCCCACCTTCTACACTCACCATAACTCACACGTCTGGACCTTAAATTTTTATTAGAACATATAGTTCTTAAAAATATTTGAAAAATTATACCAGTAACACTGACAAATTATGTGTGGACTGTATATATTATGTAATATTAATTACTTGACCCGAGTAATTTGCTTGGGTAATTTGTTATAAATATAAATCAATTACATAATTAGAAAAAAGTATAAAGGACATTTCAATATTACTCACCAAATTAAGATTTTGGTGTCATATCCTAGCGCCTCCCTTTCAGTAGGCAATTAATATTGGCCAATATAACGCTCATTTGTGTGTGACCTAATTAATATTGTACTAATAACTCATTACAGTTGTGACAGGGTGTGGACGCGTGAATGACTCATTACTTTGTAATTTGTTCATGATTGTAACCATGTATAGACGTGTAGATGATTCATTACCTTTGTAACTTGGTCATGATTGTGACCAGATCTACCTGGAGTTCATTACCTTTGTAACTTGTTCAGCTATCAAATCTTTGGGGCAGGATTGCCCGATTGGTAATTTCATGGCCCAATTTTCGGAATTTCGCCATTTTCTGAACTCTGTGGCCATGAAAAATTAGTTTGGCCATTTATGCAAATGTGGCCAATAATTTGGCCATTTTTACAAATATTTCAAATCATATGCATTATTTACTTAGTTTAATATTGTTATCGCATTGTAAGGCTAGCTGCTGGAGGTCAGGATACAAGGTATAAGCTAGCTAATGGAGGTCAGGATACAAGGTATAATCTACCTGCTGGAAGTCAGGATACAAGGTGTAAGCTAGCTGCTGGAGATCAGGATACAAGGTATAAGCTAGCTGCTGGAGGTCAGGATACAAGGTATACACTAGCTGCTGGAGGTAAGGATACAAGGAATAAGCTAGCTGCTGGAGGTCAGGATACAAGGTATAAGCTAGCTGCTGGAGGTCAGGATACAAGGTATATACTAGCTGCTGGAGGTCAGGATACAAGGTATAAGCTAGCTGCTGGAGGTCAGGATACAAGGTATAAGCTAGCTGCTGGAGGTCAGGATACAAGGTATACACTAGCTGTTGGAGGTCAGGATACAAGGTATAAGCTAGCTGGTGGAGGTCAGGATACAAGGTATAAGCTAGCTGCTGGAGGTCAGGATACAAGGTATAAGCTAGCTGCTGGAGGTCAGGATACAAGGTATAAGCTAGCTGCTGGAGGTCAGGATACAAGGTATACGCTAGCTGCTGGAGGTCAGGATACAAGGTATAAGCTAGCTGCTGGAGGTCAGGATACAAGGTATAAGCTAGCTTCAGGTGGTCAGGATACAAGGTATAAACTAGCTGCTGGAGGTCAGGATACAGGGTATAAGCTAGCTGCTGGAGGTCAGGATACAAGGTATAAGCTAGTTGCTGGAGGTCAGGATACAAGGTATAAGCTAGCTACTGGAGGTCAGGATACAAGGTATAAGCTAGTTGCTGGAGGTCAGGATACAAGGTATACGCTAGCTACTGGAGGTCAGGATACAAGGTATAAGCTAGTTGCTGGAGGTCAGGATACAAGGTATAAGCTAGCTTCAGGTGGTCAGGATACAAGGTATAAAGTAGCTGCTGGAGGTCAGGATACAGGGTATAAGCTAGCTGCTGGAG
Organism: Cherax destructor; assembly: GCA_009830355.1. Taxonomy (NCBI): domain Eukaryota; kingdom Metazoa; phylum Arthropoda; class Malacostraca; order Decapoda; family Parastacidae; genus Cherax; species Cherax destructor. Next base: position 52,276 of record WNWK01006712.1, on the reverse strand, counting down.
GTCAGGATACAAGGTATAAGCTAGTTGCTGGAGGTCAGGATACACGGTATAAGCTAGCTACTGGAGGTCAGGATACAAGGTATAAGCTAGTTGCTGGAGGTCAGGATACAAGGTATAAGCTAGCTGCTGGAGGTCAGGATACAAGGTATAAGCTAGCTGCTGGAGGTCAGGATACAAGGTATAAGACAACGTTGATAAAACACATGTTACAAGATAACATGAATTATTTTTACTCTGTATTTGGTACTAACATTGTTAAAGAGTTATAGAGGCTTAATGTTTTGTTGCAGCAAACCTGTGTTGGTCCTCACCATGTTGACAAAGAACAGCGCACACACAGTCTTTATCACAGACTGTACAACCAAGATGGAACATGAAAAATAGTAGAAAATATAGACTTTGGAATTAAATTTGATCAAGAAATTATGACGTACTTGATCACCTTTAGCACTTCTCCTAATATGGAACAAGAAAATAATAAAATCAAGTCTGTGAAATTTAGGTGGCAAGCCAAGCTTCAAGAATGGTTGCATCAAGTGAACCAGCGACTCCCTGACTCAGCTTCAAGAATGGTTGCATCAAGTGAACCAGCGACTCCCTGACTCAGCTTCAAGAATGGTTGCATCAAGTGAACCAGCGGCTCCCTGACTCAGCTTCAAGAATGGTTGCATCAAGTGAACCAGCGACTCCCTGACTCAGCTTCAAGAATGGTTGCATCAAGTGAACCAGCAGCTCCCTGACTCAGCTTCAAGAATGGTTGCATCAAGTGAACCAGCAGCTCCCTGACTCGGCTTCAAGAATGGTTGCATCAAGTGAACCAGCGGCTCATTGACTCAGCTTCAAGAATGGTTGCATCAAGTGAACCAGCGGCTCCCTGACTCAGCTTCAAGAATGGTTGCATCAAGTGAACCAGCGGCTCCCTGACTCAGCTTCAAGAATGGTTGCATCAAGTGAACCAGCGGCTCCCTGACTCAGCTTCAAGAATGGTTGCATCAAGTGAACCAGCGGCTCCTGACTCAGCTTCAAGAATGGTTGCATCAAGTGAACCATCGGCTCCTGACTCAGCTTCAAGAATGGTTGCATCAAGTGAACCAGCGGCTCCTGACTCAGCTTCAAGAATGGTTGCATCAAGTGAACCAGCGGCTCCTGACTCAGCTTCAAGAATGGTTGCATCAAGTGAACCAGCAGCTCCCTGACTCAGCTTCAAGAATGGTTGCATCAAGTGAACCAGCGGCTCCTGACTCAGCTTCAAGAATGGTTGCATCAAGTGAACCAGCGGCTCCCTGACTCAGCTTCAAGAATGGTTGCATCAAGTGAACCAGCGGCTCCCTGACTCAGCTTCAAGAATGGTTGCATCAAGTGAACCAGCGGCTCCTGACTCAGCTTCAAGAATGGTTGCATCAAGTGAACCAGTGGCTCCCTGACTCAGCTTCAAGAATGGTTGCATCAAGTGAACCAGAGGCTCCCTGACTCGGCTTCAAGAATGGTTGCATCAAGTGAACCAGCGGCTCCCTGACTCAGCTTCAAGAATGGTTGCATCAATTGAACCAGCAGCTCCCTGACTCAGCTTCAAGAATGGTTGCATCAAGTGAACCAGCGGCTCCCTGACTCAGGTTCAAGAATGGTTGCATCAAGTGAACCAGCGGCTCCTGACTCAGGTTCAAGAATGGTTGCATCAAGTGAACCAGCGGCTCCTGACTCAGCTTCAAGAATGGTTGCATCAAGTGAAGAAGCGGCTCCCTGACTCAGCTTCAAGAATGGTTGCATCAAGTGAACCAGTGGCTCCCTGACTCAGCTTCAAGAATGGTTGCATCAAGTGAACCAGCGGCTCCTGACTCAGCTTCAAGAATGGTTGCATCAAGTGAACCAGTGGCTCCCTGACTCAGCTTCAAGAATGGTTGCATCAAGTGAACCAGCGGCTTTCTGACTCAGCTTCAAGAATGGTTGCATCAAGTGAACCAGCGGCTCCCTGACTCAGCTTCAAGAATGGTTGCATCAAGTGAACCAGCGGCTCCCTGACTCAGCTTCAAGAATGGTTGCATCAAGTGAACCAGCGGCTCCCTGACTCAGCTTCAAGAATGGTTGCATCAAGTGAACCAGCGGCTCCCTGACTCAGCTTCAAGAATGGTTGCATCAAGTGAACCAGCAGCTCCCTGACTCAGCTTCAAGAATGGTTGCATCAAGTGAACCAGTGGCTCCCTGACTCAGCTTCAAGAATGGTTGCATCAAGTGAACCAGAGGCTCCCTGACTCAGCTTCAAGAATGGTTGCATCAAGTGAACCAGCGGCTCCCTGACTCAGCTTCAAGAATGGTTGCATCAAGTGAACAAGCGGCTCCCTGACTCAGCTTCAAGAATGGTTGCATCAAGTGAACCAGTGGCTCCCTGACTCAGCTTCAAGAATGGTTGCATCAAGTGAACCAGCGGCTCCCTGACTCAGCTTCAAGAATGGTTGCATCAAGTGAACCAGCGGCTCCCTGACTCAGCTTCAAGAATGGTTGCATCAAGTGAACCAGCAGCTCCCTGACTCAGCTTCAAGAATGGTTGCATCAAGTGAACCAGTAGCTCCCTGACTCACCTCATATATTTAAAGGTCTGTCACTGTTAAATCCTACTGTTATTCTAAGCCAAACAGAAAAGGGAAAATTTTCTGATCTGCCATTTTTCCACCTAACAGACGATGTTGATGTAGTCGAAGACCAATACAGAAAAAATAGCCTTGTTGCCTGGAATGAAGAAGAAAACTTCAAATAAGGTGGAATCCCAAGGCAGCTTTAGAATTTTGGCAGCAGTATCCAAATATACAATAATGTTAAAGAAGTATGGAATTATGCCCTAACATGCCTTATCCTGCCACCAAGTAACTCAATACTTGAACCAATTTTTTCTTATGTAACATCTATCAAAACTAAACCCAGAAACAGGATGCAAATTAAACTGTTGCATTCAATTGTAAGATTCTGTTCATTCTTAAGTGATAACAATATGTGCTGCCAAAACTTGAAATGTACTCCAGAAATGCTACAAATGTACTCCAGAAATGCTACAAATGTACTCCAGAAATGCTACAAATGTACTCCAGAAATGCTACAAATGTACTCCAGAAATGCTACAAATGTACTCCAGAAATGCTACAAATGCGTAACAGCAAAACACTTTACGACTCGACTGTAGAACAAGATACGTATTCAATATCTTTAGTTAGGAACTGCTGTCAATTTAACAGCTGCGTTTATCTGTAAATATTTTATTTTATATTAAAAGTATTTTTGATGATATGTAATCGAATATATAGGCATAATTTATGCACCCTTAATTGCGCGTATGTTTATTCACAAAATTCAATCATTTTATATCGTTGGCCATATTTTTGTCCAAATACTTTTCCAAAATGGACATTTTTGGCCATATTTTCTTTAAATTTTGGCCATAAGCTGTTGTATTCATCTGGCAACCCTGTCTACAAATATTACAAATAACTTTGAATGTCCTTTTAATTTTAAAATAAACATATTCATACTGTAAGGTGACTAACACCAGGTACCTACTTACTTCTAGGTGAACAGGGACAGTAGGTGTAAGTTGAATAACACCCAGGTACCTACTTTCCACTAGGTGAACAGTGACAGCAGGTGCATTCACTCGCCACCCAGCTCTCGCCGTGGCAGGTTGTCTGGTGCTGGCCTCTGGTCGTGACAATAGCGAATCTGGATATTTTCACTACAAAATGGCGACGACGTTCAGACGGAGGATAAACACTGTGTTGAGCTGGTAAAAGGGACTGTGTACCCTTTGAATGCAGCTGTTGTCTTGCCCACCGTTCTACGAGATACTTATGGATTAGATAATGAAGAAATATATGGAATTCCGCTCAATATCTAAACTTAATGCCCTCAAAACCGATATCCCCCCTCCCCCCCATTGCACGCCATATCCCACTAAACCATACCCTAACTGAACCCAAACTTTCACAAAAAATCACTACATGATATGCCGTCGCCTCCATCTCGCACCTACAGCAACGCACACTTGCCACCAACCAAATTCTATATAAAATTGCATGGGATGCCACTACACCATGCAAAAACCTTTACACAAACTCTCGCATTCTCGCTCATAATCTCAACCCCCGTAACCCCTCCCAAATACCTTTCCAATCATATAATGGGTACACAGCCACACCCACCTCAACCTCTCCTCCCACCACTACTCTCTCCATCTTGCGTAAAGCCAACCCCTTCAGCTCCCTCACAGCTATCAGCCCTCTCAACATGTCACCACATACCTGCAACTCCTTCCCTCTCCACTATTTACACAGATCACTCCATACATCCCCAACCTGTCTCCCTCCCACCCCTCCCCTCATCAGAAAGCATTGCTTCACATACACACTTTTAAGTCTAATTCGAATAGGAATAAGTCCAAGTCCCCAAAGTCTCACCTTTATCCTTACAACATCCTGATTCAACCAATGCTTCCCATATCCCCACACATACCTCAAAACCCTTGCTTCCAGTCTCTTCACATCCACCTCTACCAACGGATAAACCCCACCCACATGCCATAACCTACTATATACCAAAACATTTATAACAATTACCCTCTGCTGTAAGGTCAAATCTCCAGGCCGCCAACCACCCATTCTACGCATCGCCCCATCCACTACCCTCTCGGAATTCACCCTCCTAGCTTCCAATCGATCATCCATGTATATGACACCACAAACCTTCAGCCGATCCACCACCATCCAACCATACACCGCACCCAACCCTACCCCCACCCAATCCCCCACCTCCAATAATTTTGATTTCTCTTTATTAACACTCATACCAGTCGCTTTCCCAAAACCCAAATGATTCTCCCCACGTTACATAGACCCTCTTCCCCACCCACTAAAATTGTGGTGTCATAAACATATCCCACAATACCTGTCGGACAACCTTGCTCACCTCCCCTCTCTCTCACCCCCTCCACAATCAGCCCATAGAAGGGATTCTGAAAGCACGCAAAAAGGATCTGCTTCAGAGGGCATCCCTGACACAAACCCTTTTCCATCCCAACCTACCATTCACTTGTACCCTCACACTCTCCTTTCTATATAAAGACTCAGCCCACCCCCCTATTTCCTCCCCAAATCCCTGATATCTCATAATCAACCACAACATCTCCCTATCAACACAATCATATGCAGCAGACCAGTCCAGTCCCAGGCCTCCCCCACCCCTACGATTCTCAATAAATTCCCTTATGATTCCATGGTCCCATGGTCCCATCGCATGCTACGTCCCGGGATCCCATACTGGCCCGCCTCAATCACACAACCTATAGCTTTCTTTAACCTATTACCCAACATGTGTGCAAAGATCTTATAATCTGCACATAACATAGAGAGTTCTCTATAATCCCTAACATGCCCCTCCCATTCACCCTTCTGAACTAGCACCACCACCCCTATTCGCTGCGTATCCCCCATATATCCCTGCATCTTCATCTGATTAAAAAGTCTAACCAAAACCTCCTTAAGTGCACCCCAATGTGCAATATAAAAATCACTCGGCAAACCATCCACACCTGGCATTTTTTTCCTACTCATTCCCTGCACAGCAGTCCACATTTCCTCTTCAGTTATTTCACCCTCTAAACCCTCCCTCTCCTCATCCCTCAATATCCACCTAATACTTTCAGTCAATATACCTTTCTCACTTCTCCCGCCCCTATCTTTCCCCAATGCCCTTGCAAACCACTTATCAACACAAACTCCCATCGCCTCAGTTGTGCATAACTGCTGCCCTCTACTATACCCATCCCCATCCTCAGTCACCTCCAACCCCATCACAGTCATTCCCTTCCTCCGTTTGCGAAACCGTCTTAATACATTCGCAGATGGCCTATCACCCCACAAAACATCTTCCAGACCCCCTCGCGATCGCACAGCATCAAAACGCTCATTCTGTAAATCTTTCAATCTTTCCCTTATAACCCTTATTTCTTCCACCTGATATGATCCCCTACCACCATAACATCCACTCAACTGCCCTCAAGATATTTCTGCAGCCCATATCTCCATCGGTTCTCCTCCCTACCTTTACATATAAAATACTCTCGGACTGCAGGTTTTGCCCTACTCTCCCACCAACCTACAACGTCCACTTCAAGCTTCCCCTCCTCCCATAACCCCACCCACCACTCCTCAAAACTTCCAAGCCTCTCTGCACCATCTAATAATCGCACATTTAGCTTCCAATAGCCCTCTGACCACTGAACCATACCCTCCCAACTCAAATCCACCATCACTCCCCTGTGATCGGAGAACCCAACATCAATCGTTTGAACCCTAGCGACATCCACTTTTCTTGTAACAAACCCTATCTAACCGCGCTGCATATCCCATCCGTATGAAGGTATGTTCCACTAGCCACCCCCTTCCACTTACCACATCCACCATTCCCCCACCACCCAAAATGTCCCTCAAAACCCCTAACTCGCACCCCCCCCCTAGGTTCAACATCCTTCTTATGAATAACGCAGTTCCAGTCACCGCCCATGATGGTGATATCCTGCAACCCTCCCAAATGATACACTAAATGATCCCTGACAAAATCCTCTTTAACCCGTCTACAATTAGCTGCGGGCATATAGATTCCTACAAAACACACCCTAACCCCCACACCCCATCGACACGCACAAGCCTACCATCACCCCTCTACCCATGCCATCAAACGGAAAGGGCTCGATTCCTTTACAACTACAGCAACTCCACCATTAAGACACCCTGCACTCCCAGCATACACACTGTAACCTTTCATCGTCAACTCACGCCCACATCTATAATTGTGCTCCTGCAGAAAGCCTACATCTATACCAAACCTACGAAAAGTCAACTCGACCCACTTCTTCTTAGCCTCCGGAAAACAGAAAAGGGGGCTTTCCTCTGGACCTCCTAGATTTAACCACTACCCCATGTTTATCAACAGCCACTTTGCCTCGCTCCCCTACCTTCACCTTCGCTCCTCCACTACCACTAGATGAACTCTCTTCCTCCATCAATACCTTTTTATTGGATCTCTGCGCAGGTGTGAGGACGTCATCCCCCTCCGACGCCCCCACAGATCGCTTCCGACTCCCCTTGCACCTCCATACTCGCCTGCTCCCTGTCTTGATGTACTGACACCACCACCTCAGTCATGACCAACTCACCACCCTCGGGACTCAGTCCCTCAACTCGTCCCTGTGTCGAGGTCCCTTCCCTCAGGAGCTCCACCATCACCTATGACATCCCCCAGCTGCATATCCAAAATATCAGTGAGCGCTTCTGACAATGGCGTATCCTCAACCATGTTCTGAGGCACACCAATATCCCCTGCTTCCACTTCACTCAGGGGTTGCGTATCTCCTGGCAATGATAAACCCGGAATTCCTTCACCTCCAACTATGTCACTCCACTTCTTATGCTGCACTACTTCCTCACATCCCTCAGCAGCCCACTTATTTGCCTCAGCAGTCACCATGACACCCCTGGGCAAGTCTCGCTGCCCTTGCCGCTTAGTACATGTAGCGGCCATATGGTCATGAGAACCGCACAGCCTGCAGGTTCAATGCTGTCCGTAGTAAGTCACATACACCTGAGTCCTAAATGCTTCCATCATGACATACGAGGGGATAGCCTTCATTAGCGACATCTTTATCGAGTAGGACCCCTCCGGGAGTCCTTCATAGGGCCCATCAGCCCAACGACCCACAGTCATAGCATAACACTATACTCACAGAAGACGTCTCGTATGTCATGATCATCTGCCTCAAAGGGCAGATTCCTCACTCGGATCCAAGTATAATGCCTAGACACATCCCGAAGGCATACCACCAAACCTGAGATTACGATGACACGATGATCTTGATACTTCTCCACTAGTCGATCATATATCTCAGTTGATGCCAGCTTCACAAAGACACGATGCACGCCATAGAGCGCCACTCCATATAACTCCTCATTCCGAATACCAAAGGCGTCTCTCAGAATGGCTGGCAAGACCAAACCTGCAGTCGTAGGATATAAAGCTCCCTACAGTATGTCTACACAGTGTTCACTCTCCTTCGAGGCACAGCCGCCATGTTGATGAAAATAGTGTAACTCCACTAGGCACAAGAGGCCACTGATCGGTAGATGCGCTAAGTACAACTCAGGAGCAACTGCGCAGGACAACCTCCCGGCTCGAGAGCGAAGAGGCGAATGCCTAAGGCAGGAGTTATGACCAGTGAATCTCTCCTCGCTAGGGCACATGTGGGGGCGCTCAACGTGTACTAGGAGGCAGGAGTTATGACCAGTGAATCTCTCCGTGTTAGGGCACATATGGCAGCGCTCAATGTGTACTAGGAGGCAGGAGTTATGACCAGTGAATCCACGCTAGGGCACATATGGGGGCGCTCAAAGTGTACTAGGAGGCAGGAGTTATGACCAGTGAATCCACGCAAGGCGCATATGGCGGCGCTCAACGTGTACTAGGAGGCAGGAGTTATGACCAGTGAATCCACGCTAGGGCACATATGGCGGCACTCAACGTGTACTAGGAGCCATGAGTTATGACCAGTGAATCCATGCTAGGGCACATATGGGGGCGCTCAAAATGTACTAGGAGGCAGGAGTTATGACCAGTGAATCTACGCAAGGCGCATATGACGGCGCTCAACGTGTACTAGGAGGCAGGAGTTATGACCAGTGAATCCACGCTAGGGCACATATGGCGGCGCTCAACGTGTACTGGAAAACCAAGACAACAGATTCACTACGACATTTGAACAATGTATCTCGATGAAACAACACAAAATCCACAAACATAAGCAGCCTTTTCTACTCCCTTCATGCACCTGCACCCAACTGTCAACAGATAAACTACCATCTACCCTTTCCCTGTGCATTATAACGGTCATGGACCATAGAAAATGTCCTAGCTCTTGCTTGCCGTAATTCCTTTGTTCTGTTACCCATCATTGCTGTGAAGGATGTTGTAATGTCTTCTTGTGACAGCATCTGGTTGCCCACACCTCCCTGCGCCCATGCGAGCTTTCCTCTCGCCTCATCTATATCCTCTTTCTCTGTAACCATTTTCTCCCAGTCTTCACTGCTCTCTCTCTGGTCTATTATAGTCTAGGAAAACGCAAATTCGGAATGCTTTTATGCCACAGAGTAGAGCTCTGCTCCTGGGTAACGAGATAGAGCTTCCCTGTTAGGGATGGACTTTATATTAGCTACTGGTGAAAACTGGGTTCTGGACTCTGCTACTTGTGGACGTTTGACTCTGTGGTTATACAGGATTAAAAACATTCAATCATGACAGTTTTTATTGTTCTCCTGTCTCACATATTTAAATAACTTACTGTATAGTACCGTTTATATCTTACAATATCACTCTCGCAATCACTAAGTGTTAATTTCAGTTATTTATGTATTTTAATATATCTCCAGCAACTCAGTACTTTGAATAGTTTACATAATATAGACTTTAATATAAAGTATTCACTTTCTGAGGCTCTACTTTCTCTACTTTGCACTGACGATGTGATGAGTAAGACTTGGAAGTGTGGTTGTAACTTATGTGTGAATTAAATATCAAGTGGCCAGCTACTTTAATTATGGAAATAAATGGTATAAAATACCGACACAATGGAAAAATAAACACATAAGCAGTATATGTGATCCTTTATTGACACGTTTATCGAGTCACAGACAGATCTGTGACTCGATAAAGCTACTGCGTGGGCGAAACGTTGTCAATAAAGGATCACATTATACTGCTTATGTGTTTACTTTAATTATACTGAAAGGATTGGAGAAGACTTAAATTTTCCCAATATAATAGTTTTAACTGTTTCTAAGTGAAGTCAAAGTCAAACTTTATTTTTATTTCTATGATATGAATAAGGAGGAGTTATCTTTCTTGCTCTTTATTCAACCTGTGTCAGGCTCGTCTTGGACTACAGCACCGGCATCCAACCCTCACATGAAATAGTGTGTTAAGAAACTGGAAAAAGTGCAGAGATATGAAACGAGACTTGTTCCTAACCTGAGGGATGAGTTACGAGGAGAGACTCTCGGTAGTAAATATAACGACTCTGGAGGACAGACGGACTCTTCAGTCTCCCTACGATCCCCGTTGGGTAGGGGAACCTTTACCTGATCCACGATGGCTCATCGAGTGAAGATCAAGGCTAAGGACTCTTCAACCACTGATGCTTCCAAGCTTGCCCTTGCAACTGCCCTTATTAGCAGTTTGCAGTTAAAATTCTCAGGAATTATTACTCTACACGAAGCCTTCCTTGTCACATTCATCAATGATGAGGAAGCAGAAAAAGACCTTTTACCACCTGCTATCAAAACCCTTGATGATCAAGACTTTGCTCTTTCAACATCACCATTTATGCGAGCAAAACAATTACATCATACAAAATACTCATGGGAACTGATAGGGTAGAGGGACAAGGTGTTTAAGTCTACCACTGCTGCCAGTGCTCATTAGCAGTAAGCAGACATCTTGGTGTTAGTCACCTAACACCTGCTGTCTTTGTTCACCTAGCAATAGGTAGGTACTTGAGTATTATTCACCTTACACCTGCTGTCACTTTACCTAGCAGTAAATGGGTACCTGGGTGTTGGTTCCCCCTCTGTGAAGGGTGGTAAGCTAGGGGTGGGTGTATATGAAGGAGTGGGACGCTCCACTACGCCCTCATTTAATTTTTGCTGGGTAAGAACTAGTTTCTTATTCTCTAATTCTAGACGAGCTTTCTCTACTTCACGATCTCTCTCTTTCTCTCGTTCCTCATGTTATCTAGCTTTTGCTCTTTCCTCTAATTCTTTCTCTAGAGTGCGTGCCTCACGTTCTCTAGCTTGTTGTTCCCGTATTTGGGCTCTTTCTTCACGATCAAGTCTATCACGTTCTTTTTTTTCTTCCCTTTCAATTTTTTCTTTCTCCTTTCTCTCTTCTCTCTCTCTCCTTTTTCTCTTCTCTTTCAATTTCTAACTGTCTCTCTTGTTTTTCTCTTTCAATTCTCTCTCTCTCCTTTTTCTCTTCTTGTTCCCTTTCTGTCTCTCTTGTCTTTCTCGATCTCTTTCTGTCTCTCTTGTTTCTCTCTTTCAACTTCATTCTTTTTTTCCTGAATCTTAGCAGCTATGAAAGATTCTAAAGTTTTCCCCGTAATACCTAGTTTAACCCCAGCATTCATCCAGAAGTGGTATTCCTCCATACTAACCGGGATAATTTAACTTACTGGGTGAATGAAACAGATAATAGAAAACGGAGGGTTCAAATCCTGCTCCGCTACAACTGAACAAAAACCGGAGGGTTCAATCCCTACTTCGATTTATACAGTATAATTTGACCGGAGGGTTCTATGCCAGCTCCGACCAACCAGTAAGGAGAATGGGATCACTTGACCATCCACTCTTCCCACTATAATCAAGAGTGTCCTATGACAGTTCCCTTGATATAACATATAAGAACTCAATGAAGAAGATTTATCACTGGAAAATCTCGGATCCCTAGAGTCTATTCCTAAAATAATCTTCAAGCTCTAAACAAAGGTGGCAGAAGTAACTAGCACATCCTGCCTTGACTTGACTAACATAAACAAAGAGTAATTAACAATCACCAAATCCTTTAAATACCTTAACTGTAGTCCTACTATAGTAAATGAATACTTATGGAGGGTGGCAACAGTCTGTGGTGTGGAGCGGTGGAGGTGGCCACCGTCACTGATGGCGGGGTTCCAATAATGTACCGCCGGCTCTGTCCGTGTAGCGTCGAATCTTGTTCGAGGTGTCGAAGCTTTGAGTCGAATCCTGGCAAGGTCGCCACTTGTGAAGGTTGTCGCCAATCTTCTCAGGAAAAGTATAATAGAAAAAGACTAATAACAAGAAAAATAAACACTTTATTTTAATAGAATGAAATTTAAATAATAAATACGTAAATATGATTATAATAATCCTATCTTAAGAAAAATGAAAAATGAAAACAAAAAATATATATATATGATCCAAAGCTAGATATTTACAGCTGTGATGATCTTAACACTGAAGCAATGAATCCATGTGAGACTCCGTGGTGGTGGTATTGTTGTTGCCTCGATGTTTTCCACAAATCCAACAGTTTTCAAACATCCACAATGTCACAAAATGATGTCCGGGACTCAGTTGAAAGTTGTCCCCGGGTAACGTACAGTTGCCTGATGTTTCTAGTGTGTACTGAGGTACTACTGGTGTAGTGTAGAATTGGTAGTACTCTGTTTCTCACTTGGTGAGTACGCCGGCCCCCCACTCAGCCTTGAATCCGATGATCCGAGCGGACACAGAGGACTGTGAAAGAAACCACACGAATTACTCACCACTCTAGCATTAATTTACATAGTAGGCATAAGGCCTTTAAAAGAAATGGCGAAACTGTAATAAATAACTTTACCAAAAACCAAGGCAGGACATAGCAGAAGTTAATGTTGTTAAATATGAGTGAAGCTCCAAAACAAATTAGAGTGAAGCCCTTGAACATAAAATAATGAAGATACGAGCGGCTGTGAAGTACTTACAGTGAGATCAGGCGTGGTCAGTCGAGTGATGTTACCTGTGGCCGGGGCCCAGCATTACACCTCTCACCGGGTGAAAAAGGGGGGAGGGTATAGCAGCAGCTAGACACTCACCCCACCTCAACAAGCCAACTACCATTCAACCATCACTCTACATACCTTCACACTTTCATCACTCCTATCTATGGACTTTTCCCTCACATACAAGTTAATGTCAAACATTTCTTTAACAACCGTTTCCTCCTTGAGGTTGAATTGTATAACCATAACCCTGATATAATCCTCCTAAATGAGACAGCTGTAAGGGAGGACCAACATATTAAGTTATGTGGGTATTATACTATAGAGAAATCGAGAGGGCCCTTCAGTGGAGTGGCCATCCTAGTTAAAATAGGGCATGCATTTCGCCCCATACATTTTGACGAGGACAACATTCTTCCTGTAGAACTGACGACCTCACCCTCGGCATGGGTTACTTAGTAGAAATGTTCCCACTCTCCTAGCTGGTGATTTTAATGCCCATCATCCTGCACTTTTCAACTGTGGAGTTGGAAATCAGCGGGGTGACTTAAAAGGAAATCAGTTATTTAATATCATGTCAGCAAGACACCTCTCATTTCAAGGACCCTTTTTTAAAACATTTGTAGGCCATCATCCAGGGACACCTGACATAGTCTTGACCAATAGAGATTGTGACCTCTACCACTGCAGGGTCTCCCCTGGTGGCAATGTGGGTTCCGATCACATCCCAGTTATCATTACTCTGCAGGCGTCACCGTTTAGGATTCCCACTCCTCCAAAAATTAACTTAAACTCTCTGGGATTTGACCCACCAAGAACCAATCAGCTGCCTCCTTGCCAGTCGAGACACAGCCACTCCCCACCACGAACCAATCTCCGACCACCTCTACTATTCATCAGACTCCAGCACCACCAGGTCCTGTAACTCGTTCTACCTCGGCCCAAGCATGCAACCCATCCACTGCTGATCCATCCACTGCTGATCCATCCACTGCTGCTCCTAACACATCTACTGCATCTGTTCCAGACGAAATTGAGAAAGTGCACCTCTTCCCTGGTGTTAACTTTATCACCACCAATCAATGCGCCAACAAAATGTTTGCCAAGGAACTTATCCAGCGTCTTCAGGATGGAACTATCAAGTATTCCCTTGACCCTGGCTACCACCAGTCCTCACTACTTCTCCCGACTCCAAGCTCCAGTAATCAACACGTCACTGTGCAGTGTGACTGCCTTCTCGACCTTCCTGCCTGCTGAAGCCGCCTCACCTATGGGAGACACACCATCGTCCTTCATTCCTCTCCATCAACGATTGCAGTACTTCAGTACCACTTGCTCCACAGTGGTTGGGCCACTGATCTTTCCTAACCTCCTCTTATCCACCATCCCATCCTTTTCCAGTATTTCAATCCTTCCCCTTCCTTCTTCCTTCCCCATCCCGTCGATTCTTCGGCCATACAAGTTCAAGGATTTGACCCATTCAGGGAATTCCTGGGCCATGATGATACCATCTCACTTGATGGCCAGCCTCTCAATAAAATCGATGACCCATTACACTCTTTGCATGATCGTATACTAGAGGCAATACATGCAACTTGTCAAACAACAAAGTCAAAAATATACCAGCAATATAAACCTACTTCCGAAATACGTGACTGCATGAAAAATTATCAAACTGAATGTAACAGACATCTACTCACAAGTCAGCCAACTAGGGCTGTACTGCAAATGTTGAGGAGAGAACTAATTACTTTGATTTCCCAGCATAAGAACGAACTATGGAAACATCTTGTTCAACAAGCAAACCAGTATAAACGTCAACCGGCAAAGTTTTGGAGCAAGATTCGTCAGCTTTTAGGGGCTAAACATAAGGCTGCCAACTATCTTACATACATTTTTACTGATGAAGATGATGAAGAAATCAACATAAAATTAGATGACCCACAAGACCAAGTTAATTTGATGGGGAGGTGTGGGAGAAAATTCTCACACACAATACGAGTAGAAGATTCAATAACATCCACTATCAATGGGTCAATGCCTGGAGATATGACAACCTAGATGATCTCCAACGCTACCGCTGATTAATATATCTTCTCTTGAAGAGGATCATCCTCTCACTAGACCAATCTCCCTCAGAGAAATGTGTCAAGTTATAGGTAAAATGCGGAACAAATCACCGGGTTTATCAGGCATTACTGTCAAGCAAGTAAAATACTTACCTAGGAATTGTAAAGAAACTCTGGTCAACATCTTTAATGCCATTCTGGCCACCGGACATTTTCCAATTGCTCTTAAAACAGCGAAGATGATTTTTATTCCTAAACCAAATAAAGATGTCCATAAACCTGATAATTATAGACCTATTTCATTATTAGAGGTCACGGGTAAAGTCCTGGAGAAAATTATTTCTAATAGACTAAATTATTACATGGAATACAATCACATTTTTACTGAGAAACAGTTTGGTTTCCGCACTCATAGAGGGACCCAACATGTGCACTCATAGAGGGACCCAACATGTGCACTCACAGAGGGACCCAACATGTGCACTCATAGAGGGACCCAACATGTGCACTCACAGAGGGACCCAACATGTGCACTCACAGAGGGACCCAACATGTGCACTCACAGAGGGACCCAACATGTGCACTCACAGAGGGACCCAACATGTGCACTCACAGAGGGACCCAACATGCCATAAATATAGTTTACGATGCTGTTGTCAGCTTGCGGAAACAGGACAATCTTGCCCTTATTGCCACCACAGATGTTCATAAAGCCTTTGACAGCTTATGGCATGATGACCTCATTTTCAAATTGATTGACCTCCCTGACCACAACTGGACCTTTCTTCGCTTTATATACAACTTCCTCTGTAATAGGAAAATTTTCCCTTTCTTTAGTGGTAAGACAGCTGAATGTTTACACCGACAGCTGGTGTACCTCAGGGCTCGTGTCTTAGCCCAATATTATTCAATATTTATGTCAATGATTTACCTCAACCTGAGTATAATGACAAAATTATTACCCAATTTGCTGATGATGTAATTCATGTAGTTTCGTCCACCCCTGTCACAGGTAAATATAAGTATGAGAAAGTCATAGAAAAAATGAATACTGAATTACGTAGAACAGCGAACTGGGAGAGGAAATGGAGTATTACTACTAACACAGACAAAGTTCTTATCAGTACAATTGGTTGTTTTTCCTCCACTATTGAAGATAAAGGGGGTATCTCCATTCATAATCCTAATAAGATACTGGGTTATGAGATAGACAGGATACTTCATTCGTCTTCCCATGTCACCAAAAAGATCAATTTAGCCAAAGCTCGACTTGCCACTCTATTCAGGATTAAATCAGCTCCATCTCACGTGAAAAAGCACCTGTATAAGATGATGATAAGACCCTTACTTGAATATCCGTGTGTGCCTTTGTCATTAACAACAAAAACAAACATGCTTCAACTACAACGAGTACAGAACAAAGCACTCCGTTTTATTACAGACACCAGGAGGAGAGATAGAATTCGAATGGCTGATCTACACGTTCAACAAGACATTGTTGCAATGAATGTTCGGCTTGATCAGTTAAAAAAGAGGCAACTATATTCCATGCAAGACTTGTATCTCCCAGACAGAGAACATCCTACCTATTTTGCCAATACCACCAACTACATTATTAATGCAGCTCCTCATAGAACTCAAAGGATGACCCTCCACCAGCGAGTGAGAAGATTTATACATAAGGATGATTTTCAAAGACCCAAGATCCTGAGTGACCTTCCATAAGATCCAGATGAATGGGTAACACCATAACCTTTTTATGTCTATTGATATCACTTCTAACCCAAGTTCTGGTGATTTCTGTTTTTACTTCACAGCCATTACATCCAATTATGTAACAGTGCCAATAATACAAATGTTGGACACCACCTTTGCAAAGCAAGCCGGCCAGCATCTCTAGATAGCAGTTGTTATAACCATCACTCGCCCTGCTATCCTCCTTGAATTTAAGTTCAGCAATTATTGAAAAAAAAAATCCACTTAGTATACCCCTTACCAATGCAGAGTCATGCAATTATAACTTTGTTATACCTGTGTGACACTGTCTGGTAAATGTTATGCCCCCTCTGATATATTAACTTGATATACCACTATACACATATATATATAATGCACCAAAGTGGTTGGGCCACTTACCTTTTTTATCCTCCATCCTCACCAACTTCCCCCCCTTTTTTTTCCTAATTTCCATCCTTACCTATCCTTCTTCCTTCCCCATCTTACCAAAGCTCTGGTCAAACAAGTCCAAGCAGTAGTTTTTTCCACGAGGTCTGACCACCGCCCCTCTCCCAGCTTTTTTCTCTCGTCATGGCACAAAGACCAGGAGCCGTCGATTCCAACAAGATGGAAGGGAGTGCTAAGTAAAATGTGGATCTTTTTTTATTAATACTTCCTTATAGATATTGCCAAAACAAGCGACAGGGCGAGACTTATAATAATAATAATTTTAAAGTGGGGTTCCCTCAGGAAAGGTGTGATCCGCCCGCCACCCTCCACACAGGTGGGATCCGCCCGCCACCCTCCACACAGGTGTGATCCGCCCGCCACCCTCCACACAGGTGTGATCCGCCCGCCACCCTCCACACAGGTGTGATCCGCCCGCCACCCTCCACACAGGTGTGATCCGCCCGCCACCCTCCACACAGGTGGGATCCGCCCACCACCCTCCACACAGGTGGGATCCGCCCACCACCCTCCACACAGGTGGGATCCGCCCACCACCCTCCACACAGGTGGGATCCGCCCACCACCCTCCACACAGGTGGGATCCGCCCGCCACCCTCCACACAGGTGGGATCCGCCCGCCACCCTCCACACAGGTGGGATCCGCCCACCACCCTCCACACAGGTGGGATCCGCCCACCACCCTCCACACAGGTGGGATCCGCCCGCCACCCTCCACACAGGTGGGATCCGCCCGCCACCCTCCACACAGGTGGGATCCGCCCGCCACCCTCCCACAGGTGTGATCCGCCCGCCACCCTCCACACAGGTGGGATCCGCCCACCACCCTCCACACAGGTGGGATCCGCCCACCACCCTCCACACAGGTGGGATCCGCCCGCCACCCTCCACACAGGTGGGATCCGCCCGCCACCCTCCACACAGGTGGGATCCGCCCACCACCTCCACACAGGTGGGATCCGCCCACCACCCTCCACACAGGTGGGATCCGCCCGCCACCCTCCACACAGGTGTGATCCGCCCGCCACCCTCCACACAGGTGTGATCCGCCCGCCACCCTCCACACAGGTGGAAGGACTCGCTGTCCACCCTCCACACAGGTGGGATCCGCCCGCCACCCTCCACACAGGTGTGATCCGCCCGCCACCCTCCACACAGGTGGAAGGGACTCGCTGTCCACCCTCCTGTATACTGATTTTTTTCTTTATTAAATACATAATGCTAAGCTCTCGAGAGAATACTCTTCTGGAGATATATATAAATTTTATGCTTATCACAGCCACCATGTTACACACGCCCGCACGCACACGAACACACACACACACATACACGTGGATGGGACTTCCCTGCCTTGGTCTGACCTTTGACTGACCTCCAGACAACACGTGGATAGGTGTGAGTCCATACTCCCTCAAACTAGGCCTCCCTTCCCACAATAATTATACCAAGACGCTCCCTGTCGTGTAGTGACAAAAAGAACCAATTAAAAAACCACTTGTAGTCTAGACACTCAGACAGGAGCTGCCAAAATGAGAAAAACAGGTGTGCATCACCCCTCTTCCATGACTGTGGTTTCCCACGATACTTATAGCATGTCAGTAATAGACCAGCCACGTAGGCTAATTCACTATTGTATCCTAATTTCTTCATGTCTCTCTCTCTCTCTCCCCTACCATCGAGTGTGCGGGCGCGATAGACCCAATTAACAAAAACAATTGTAGCCTAGACACTCAACCAGGATAGGCCGAATGGAACCCCCTTCTCTCTCTTTCAGAGCAATGACGTCCCATACAACATGTATGCTAATTCACTATTGTATATATATCTCTTTTATGACTCTTCCCCTACCTCCACGTGCTGCACAACAAAGAAACCAATTAAATTAACACTTGTGGCTTACATGACTACCACTGGTCACCCTTAAACAGGTGTGAGATAATTGGCATAATTGCGCAATTATCCTTTGGGTGCCTCGACCGACGTACAATCTCTACTAGTCTGGATGTTAAAATTTCAGATGCTTGCTTTGACAGATTGACCACACTTATCAGATCATTGAGTTCTTCTTGGGAGAACTGCTGGGTGTCGAAATGCTTACTTCATATTCACTAGAACTGTTATCAGTGACTTATTTCCATTCGGGTCCTTTAAAATTCACAGGTCAGTGCATTAACCACTGGACCAGTTATTACATTATGTTTTATGCAAGCTCATTTTAAACTTAACTTTATTTCTAATTTTAGGAAATTTAAGATCTTTTTTGTCTTTTAATTTAAAAAAATACATAAAAGTATTGCAACACAATGAAAGAAAATAATTTCTCTTTTATATATTTTTATTTTTATTTTCTGATATTGTAATATATAATACTTGAAGTATATTATTTTTGACTCGCTTTAAGAGTTTATACATGGTTAATAGGTAACTTGCTGGTAAGTCAATTCTTCAAATGGCTCATGACCGGCCAGTGATCGAACACTGGGCCCATCGTAAGATGTGGCATAAAATCAGAATGACTTATTTCTGGCCCCACATGTACACGCAGGTGTCGAAGAAGTATGGGTCGTGCAACAGGTGTCAATGGCTTTCTACACCTCTTAACCACGACCCTGCTTCCGGTACTTCCAGCAGAAGAGATACTCCAACCTTGAAAAGGAATGTTTGGCCCTTAGGTGGAGTATCTCCTAACTCAATATTCTTTACTGGGGAAAGATTGCATTCTTGAAACAGATCATAAACCATTGGTATACCTAGAAACTTTTAAGGGAACCAACAGTCGCCTCTTGAGGTGGACATTTGCACTCCAGGCTTTTAAATTTCAGATAGTGTATATCAATGGTTCGTCTAATTATTTATCTGACTGGTTAAGTCGTGACAGTCAGTAGAATATTTGTACTTATGCGACTTTCATTTTTTTTGGGACTTTTACCTCATAATTTCTACTTCTATTCCTTGACTATCAGTCTTGGTATGGGGGAGTGTGAGGGAAAAGTCCATAGATAGGAGTGATGAAAGTGTGAAGGTATGTAGAGTGATGGTTGAATGGTAGTCTGCTTGTTGAGGTGGGGTGAGTGTCTAGATGCTGCTATATCCCCCCCCCTTTTTCACCCTGTGAGAGGTGTAATGCTGGGCCCCGGCCACAGGTAACATCACTCGACTGACCACGCCTGATCTCACTGTAAGTACTTCACAGCCGCTCGTATCTTCATTATTTTATGTTCAAGGGCTTCACTCTAATTTGTTTTGGAGCTTCACTCATATTTAACAACATTAACTTCTGCTATGTCCTGCCTTGGTTTTTGGTAAAGTTATTTATTACAGTTTCGCCATTTCTTTTAAAGGCCTTATGCCTACTATGTAAATTAATGCTAGAGTGGTGAGTAATTCGTGTGGTTTCTTTCACAGTCCTCTGTGTCCGCTCGGATCATCGGATTCAAGGCTGAGTGGGGGGCCGGCGTACTCACCAAGTGAGAAACAGAGTACTACCAATTCTACACTACACCAGTAGTACCTCAGTACACACTAGAAACATCAGGCAACTGTACGTTACCCGGGGACAACTTTCAACTGAGTCCCGGACATCATTTTGTGACATTGTGGATGTTTGAAAACTGTTGGATTTGTGGAAAACATCGAGGCAACAACAATACCACCACCACGGAGTCTCACATGGATTCATTGCTTCAGTGTTAAGATCATCACAGCTGTAAATATCTAGCTTTGGATCATATATATATATTTTTTGTTTTCATTTTTCATTTTTCTTAAGATAGGATTATTATAATCATATTTACGTATTTATTATTTAAATTTCATTCTATTAAAATAAAGTGTTTATTTTTCTTGTTATTAGTCTTTTTCTATTATACTTTTCCTGAGAAGATTGGCGACAACCTTCACATTATACGATTTTTATTCCCATTATTTCTTGTTTTTTGCGAACTTCTGGGGGACTTAGGAACAGTTCCGGAATTGCGAGTGCTAGTTCCATCCGAGTACACACTCTCCCTACTTGATTCATCATGGGAAGAAGCGTAGTTTTGAGTAGTTTGTTGCGTATTGACCATGACCCTTTCCTCACTGGAAATAGAGACATCTAAAGAAGCATCAGAGTCATCTGAGTCATGAGTTGTGTTAAAACCATGTTCTGATCTCAAAGGACTGTCATGGGGAGGAGACATAGGATGATCTAAGGAAGAGTTAATCATGTCATTAGAAATATCATATGGAGGTACTTGTAATACAGGTTCAGCTTCAGTAGCGGTAGTTTGGGCACCATTGTCTGGTACAATTACATTGTCGGATCTTAGTGAAGTAGACTGAGTTGGTACTGGATCTATCAATTCAGTAGGGGTGTGAGTGAAAGAAGCAGGTTGCTCATGTCTGGGAATAGTGGAAGGCACATACGTCCTTTCTTGAGGAGGTTGGTCCATAATCAACTGTATATTATTTGGGATAATTATGGGATTAAACCCATTGGCCACTAATACGTCATTGAATATGGCGGAACAGAGTTTAACATTGTTTCCAGCAATCTCCTTGGCCAGCATGAAAAGAAGAGGACCTCTCTCTTCCAAAGAGGATCTAGGAGATGTAGGTAGTGGTGCTGATCCTGGAACTTAAGACACAATAGGGGGAGAATTGGGGTGCTGCAGGAGTGGCAGTAGTCCAAACATTGGAACTGGCAGAGGTGGCTGGAGGAGTCCCACCATATCCAGGGAGGTTTGGAAATGATGCTTGAGACATTGTTGGAGGTGCTTGAGTAGTGGGTTTTGCAGAAGTTGCCTGTTTCTTGGTCTCTAGAATTTTCTGAATTGTATCTTTCTTAGCAGGACAGTTTGGGGAAACAGCATGATGTTTCCCATGGCAAAGGACACACTTGGGGTTATTTTTATTATTACAATCTTTGAAAATATGGTCACCAGAGCATATACAGCAAACAGGTGTTTGCCTGCCACATTTGTTTGAAGTATGTCCAAACTCATAGCATTTGAAACTTTGCATGACATGAACATATCTCTCCAAAGAGATTTGATCAGGAGGGCATCTGGTGCCAGAGTATTTAAACCCATGTTGACACAGGTATTTAGCTTTATCTGGAGTTTGCAGGATTAATTTTAGTGAGTATCGATTGCTGGAAGGCTTAGAAAATTTGCACGCCTTGAGCACTGTAATTTCCGGGTTCTCGCTATTAAGGTCTGCAATGAGTTGTTCTGGAGAACATTTACTCAAACTATTTATCCGTGCTACAAAGACAGTCCTCTGGGCTTGATAACTCTCAGGAGGAATGGGGATAACTCCCAGAGTCTGTAATTTGTCAACAACATCAGGCTTGAGTAGCTGAAGTAGTTCTTCCTCAGAAGAGAGGAGCAGTACTGCACCAGAGCCAGTAGTAAAAAGATCAACTGGATACAGGATTCTGCTTGTTGACTTTGCCCAGTGCGGTCACAGCAGCTCTGACTTTCGGTTTTCAGTCTCCCTACGATCCCCGTTGGGGAGGGGAACCTTTACCTGCTCCACCATGGCTCACCGAGTGAAGATCAAGGCTAAGGACTCTTCAACAACTGATGCTTCCAAACTGGCCCTTGCTACTACCCTTAAAAGCAATTTGCAGTTGAAATTCTCAGGAATTTCCACTCTTCATGAAGCCTTCCTTGTCACATTCATCAATGATGAAGCAGAAAAAGTCCTCTCACCACCTGCTATCAAGACCCTTGATGATCAAGGCTTTGTTCTCTCAACATCACCATTTATGAGAGCAAAACGATCGGTGTTTATGAAGCGACTTGACAAACTCATCACCTCCATGACTACCGACGACATCAAGCAATCAATTGAAGATCTCAACGACTGGGCTGAATTAGAAGGTGTAATCAAGATCCCCAATGCTTCATCAATGCTGAAAATCACGTTTATAGACGTGAACATGGCTGCCAGAGCTCTCTCAGATGGTCTAGCTGTCTCATACTACTACATCAACCCTGGTCAACTTGAACCTGAACGATTCAAGCAAATTTCACCCTGCTGGACATGCTTTTCCTACAGTCATTCTACCAACGATTGTCACGTCAAGAACAAGAAAATATGTTCCACCTGTGGCTCTGAAGGTCACGACTTTCGTTCCTGCACCTCCACTACTGCTCCTACCTGCACCTCCACTACTGCTGCTACCTGCACCTCCACTACTGCTGCTACCTGCATCAACTGTAAAAGTGATCATAATATTCTGGCAGCCAAATGTCCTGTTTGAAAGGAGAACCTTTCCAAGAAATTAAAGGAAGACCTTAAGAAAACACCAGGCAACTCTCCAACTTATGCTGCAATAACCAAACTCCAGTCTACTACCGCCAAGATCCTGCAAGACACTCAGCAGCCACCACCACCACCACCACCACCACCACCGCCACCACCACCAGTACCACCCACCTCGCCTCTGCCTGACGACATCTCCACGAAGATTTACTACTGCATGATGTTTGCTCACATGAACAATGCAGCTCAACCAGGATCCTTCAACACATCGATAAACGAACTTCTTGCCCTCAACAACATGCCAGCATTCAACTTTCCAACAAGTCCTCCTTCAGCTGAGATTTTAAAGATAATTCCAAAAATCGTCAGTTTTGCTGCACCAGATGACTTGCAAGAATTGCTGCTTGAAGATGACGCTCCTGCTACACCAGCCTCCACCAATGAGAGTTCACCTCCACCTCACACCACCATCACTACCGAGAACCAATCAGCTGCCTCCTTGCCAGTCTCGCCACAACCACCTTCCACCAATGAGAAGCATTCATCTACTACTACTTCGAACCAATCAGAGACTTCGTCTTCCAGCACTTCCACTCCGTCACTACCACCATGTACCATGCATGGTGTCAGATACTGGACTACTCGACAATTTTCCACAACAATGATGCCCACTGAGCTTAAGCAACGTCTCCATGAAGAAACTGTCAAGTTCACCTGTACTGCCACTCCACTCAAAACCATCAACGACATTGAACGTGAACTTCAGCATCCTATGTTTCAACGTCTAATTAAACTGAAACATATCTCACAACGACAGTTCGAATCACTCGTCAACGGAACGTATCAGTGATTTCTGCACCACATCACTGTGCAGTGTGCCTGCCTTCTCGACCTTGCCTGCCTACTCTGCCGCCCTGCCACCCTGCCACCCTGCCGCCCTGCCGCATTGCCGCCCTCCTCGCTCCCATGAGCCAACACTACCGTCCACCACCCTGCTGAGTCATCGCTTGCAGTACATCCGTACCACCTGCTCCACAGTGGTTGGGCCACTGATCTTTCATTCCCTCCTCGCCTCCACCATCCCATCCTTTTCCAGAATTTCCATCCTTCCCCATCCTTCTTCCTTCCCCATCTCGTCGATTCTTCGGCCATAAAGATCAAGATCAAGATCAACTGGTGAATTAGAGCAAATACATTGCAATATTTCTTGCTTAGATTTCAGGTTGTCTGGAACCCGTATCCTCACTCGTATTCGTGTCATGATGCCTGGGAAGGTACATCAGACACGCCACAATTCCCTTAAAAAAAAGCAAAACTTTCCTGTGTGGCAGATCTAAACATCCTAAGTCGGCTGACTTATGAAGGTCAGCCCCTATCGACAGCCTACCCTCGAGCAGTGAGGGGGACAGCCTACCCTCGAGCAGTGAGGGGGCAGCCTACCCTCGAGCAGTGAGAGGGACAGCCTACCCTCGAGCAGTGAGGGGGACAGCCTACCCTCGAGCAGTGAGGGGGACAGCCTACCCTCGAGCAGTGAGGGGGACAGCCTACCCTCGAGCAGTGAGGGGGGCAGCCTACCCTCGAGCAGTGAGGGGGACAGCCTACCCTCGAGCAGAGAGGGGGACAGCCTACCCTCGAGCAGTGAGGGGACAGCCTACCCTCGAGCAGTGAGGGGACAGCCTCCCTCGAGCAGTGAGGGGGACAGCCTACCCTCGAGCAGTGAGGGGGACAGCCTACCCTCGGAGCAGAGAGGGGGACAGCCTACCCTCGAGCAGTGAGGGGACAGCCTACCCTCGAGCAGTGAGGGGGACAGCCTCCCCTCGAGCAGTGAGGGGGACAGCCTACCCTCGAGCAGTGAGGGGGACAGCCTACCCTCGAGCAGTGAGGGGGACAGCCTACCCTCGAGCAGTGAGGGGACAGCCTACCCTCGAGCAGTGAGGGGGACAGCCTACCCTCGAGCAGTGAGGGGGACAGCCTACCCTCGAGCAGTGAGGGGGACAGCCTACCCTCGAGCAGTGAGGGGGACAGCCTACCCTTGAGCAGTGAGGGGGACAGCCTACCTTCGAGCAGTGAGGGGGCAGCCTACCCTCGAGCAGTGAGGGGGACAGCCTACCCTCGAGCAGTGAGGGGGACAGCCTCCCTCGAGCAGTGAGGGGGACAGCCTACCCTCGAGCAGTGAGGGGGACAGCCTCCTCGAGCAGTGAGGGGGACAGCCTACCCTCGAGCAGTGAGGGGGACAGCCTACCCTCGAGCAGTGAGGGGACAGCCTCCCTCGAGCAGTGAGGGGGACAGCCTACCCTCGAGCAGTGAGGGGGACAGCCTACCCTCGAGCAGTGAGGGGGACAGCCTACCCTCGAGCAGTGAGGGGACAGCCTACCCTCGAGCAGTGAGGGGGACAGCCTCCCTCGAGCAGTGAGGGGACAGCCTCCCCTCGAGCAGTGAGGGGGACAGCCTACCCTCGAGCAGTGAGGGGGACAGCCTACCCTCGAGCAGTGAGGGGGACAGCCTACCCCGAGCAGTGATGGGGACAGCCTACCCTCGAGCAGTGAGGGGGACAGCCACCCTCGAGCAGTGAGGGGGACAGCCTACCCTCGAGCAGTGAGGGGGACAGCCTACCCTCGAGCAGTGAGGGGACAGCCTACCTCGAGCAGTGAGGGGGACAGCCTACCCTCGAGCAGTGAGGGGGACAGGGCCCAAGACAAAGATCGGCCGGATTTTAAAAAACCTCACGGGCTACGGGATGGTCAAAATGTCTTGTGTTAACTCAACAAAGACGAAGTTGCCGAAAGAGAAGAAGATAGGAAAGTCAGAAGGATAGCAGTGTGAAAAGTGTGTGTGTATGGGCCAGTGTAAATGTTCAGGTGGGGTGAGGATGGGGGAGGATGGGGGGGGGAGGAGAGGGGGGAACAAGCAAGCTTATCACCGCCTTACCCTCTTGAAGGGATGGTGCTCTTGAAGGGATGGGGCTCTTGAAGGGATGGGGCTCGAAGTGACAGCAAGCAAGTTTTCCTCTCAGCTTTGGTCAGGAATTACTCAGGATAACCCAAAAACAGCTTGGGAATCAGTGTTCAGAGCAGGAGCGTGGACGACGACCTCTCTCGACGGCGGCAGCTTGAAGACTCCGTGTATATCTGTATCGTATCGTATATCGAGTAACCTCATCACTACTACATGTGCAAAACTTCTTTTCCTTCACAGGACAGTCTCTGGTGTTGTGTGTATAAGAGTAACAATATACAGCAAGACCGTCGGCTAATGCAGTGGCAGCTATGTTGACGTCGGTGAATGTGATCTTGAGCATGGATGAAGCTGTAGGTATTTTCATGATGCTCTCCACTGTGGCCCATGAGTTTTGATCGTCAATGGATGTCTTGAGTTCGTCGATAGGTTGAACTGTGAGAAGCTTATCAAGTTTCTTAAGGAAGACTGTCCTCCTTGCCCTGAGAGCTGGAGATGACATGACAGTAAATCCTCGACCAGTGAGAGTGGTGGTGGCTGTTGTAGTGAGAGTGGTGGTGGCTGTTGTAGTGAGAGTGGTGGTGGCTGTTGTAGTGAGAGTGGTGGTGGCTGTTGTAGTGAGAGTGGTGGTGGCTGTTTTAGTGAGAGTGGTGGTGGCTGTTGTAGTGAGTAGCTTCTCTGCATCTTCATCATCGTTGCACATGACAATAAAGGCTTCTTTCAGGGTCAATATGGTGTTGAACTTCACCTGTAGCACGCTCCTAACAGCAACTGCTAGAGCAAATTTTGATGAATCATTCACAGTGCCACTGTTGGGTTTGATCTTGACACGATTTGCATAACTCATCGTGATGAAGGTATAAATTCCCCTCCCCAACGGGGATCGTAGGGAGACTGAAAACCGAAAGTCAGAGCTGCTGTGACCGCACTGGGCAGAGTCAACTAGCAGAGTCGTCCTTTTTCTATCTATATCTCTGCAAATGTGTTGTCCTTTTCTCCTAAACCTGTACTCCTTAGAACGCAGGCGGGAGAGATACATTATTATATACACGTGGAAAATTATCGAGGGATTAGTACCAAACTTGCACACGAGAATCACTCCCTATGAAAGCAAAAGACTCTGCAGGCGACGTAACATCCCCCCAATGAAAAGCAGGGGTGCCACTATCACGTTGAGAGACAACACAATAAGTGTCAGGGGCCCAAGACTGTGGGGTCAACACATTTGTGTATTCGTGTAACCCTAGCTGTTTTGAGTAGTGTCGGGAAAGTGCTAGTTTCTAGTGATTTGTTAAAAAGTAATGAAATAGCATGTGAAAGGACATGGGCGGCTCACTTGTATAATAATGGTGGGACTTGAGACAGATTCCCTGATTTATTTTTAAGTGACTTGATTATCATGGTGACTTCAGTGGGCTCAGTAGGTGCATTATTATTATAATCAAATAGAAGCGCTAAACCACAGGGGTCATACAGCTCAGTAGGTGCAACATAGAAGGAGGATGGGAAATTCCCATCTAGGTAATCACTTGCTCAGGCGTTGGTATCTGGGATTTTACTGGCAAGATTTGATCCTATGATTGAGAAGAAGTCATTAATTTTGTTTACTGTATCAATAGGCTGTATTGGTGTTTCATTTGGTTTAGTTAGGACAATATCCCTAGTTTTTTTCAGTTTGTGGGTGTCCAGAATCTGTGAGAGTGTTTTCCAGGTCTTTTTTATATCTCCTCTTGTTTCAGTAAATCTGCTGGAGTAGTACAATTGTTTGGCTTTTTTTATTAGTTTGGTGAGAACTGTTGAATATGTTTAATGAAATCTTTTAGTATGAAGCCCCGTCTATATTGCTTTTCATATTGATGTTTCTTGTAAATGGATTTTAGTAAGCTCTTAGTTAGCCATGGGCTAACTAAGTAATTTGTTAAGAAAACTGTCTGTCCAATCATCGATACCCTTGGCGTTGGGGAATTCTATAGCCAGGTTAACCGTCTCTAGCTCTGCTGTGAAGTTATTTATTGAGGCCTCGTCATGGAGTCTAAATGAAACTTTGGTGTATTCTAGAGGTGGTTTACTAATGTTTGTTAAGAGGAAGGTGGGGTAGTGGTCTGTAGTGCTGTCTGTTATTATCCCCGATTTAAGGGGGGCTAGGATATTGGTCCATATATGGTCGATTATGGTTGCATAGAAAAGCCCAAAGTTTAGTTAGTTTAATATCTTTATTATGCACCCCATACCCATCCTGTGGGCGGTAGTCAAAAGATTACAGAGGTACATAATGGGTCCAGGGACTGGGCCTCAAAGTTTGATAGCTGAGCAAGTTACAAAGGTAATGAACTCAGGTAGATCTAGTCACAATCATGACAAGTTACAAAGGCATTTACAGATTACAGAGGTATATAATGGGTCCAGAGACTGGAAAAGCCCAAAATAGCGTGATTTTCGTGAATTTGTTTTGTTTACTTTTCTGAGGTAATTAGCTAGCCCGCGCGTTCACCCGAATATCTTGAAAGCAAGATTTTGGCCTATTGCTTGGAAATTTACGATTAATAATGATTGGATTGAAATGATTTTCACAGACAATATAAAACAAAGTGTGTTTGAAGTTTTGGTCAATGAGTTTTTGGAATAGTATCTCAAATATTTTTTATTTTGTGGGTGGTAAAAGGCAGATATTTTGGTGAATGCCAAAAAAGCGTACCAAATGTATTTTTTTTTTCAGCACGAAAATAAGGTATATTAGATTAAATAACAAAAAAAGGCACAATACCGTGACTGGAACAATACACACACAACCCGCACATATAAAAGAGAGGAGCTTACGACGACGTTTCGGTCCGACTTGGACCATTTACAAAGTCACACTAACACACAGAGACGGGGGAAGGGGTATTTATAGGCAGGCAGACAGGGGAGGGTACCAGAGAGTGGGGTACTAATGAAGTAAGTAGTGACTTAAGCAGTGGTGGACCTGACTTAACTCAGTGAAGACGTGTCTTGTGTGCTCTCTGTGAATCTGAACAAGATGTCCTCTCTTGAGCTACTCTACCAGCAGCTGAAGGAAGAACTGAGGGTAGCTAAGCTTGAGATACAGCGACTGACTGAGGAAAACAAGAGGATTCGTAGTAATGCTCCTGTTGAGAATCCTCAAGCCAAGAAAGGAACCTGGACAGTGGCCGGAATGCATGGGACAAAGTTAAAGATCAAGAGGATGGATGGAGAGGTAGAATTAACGAAGAACCAGAAACCTGTTGTGGAAACATCGAACCGATTCTCCGTGTTACCCGATGAATGTGAGTCGACTTCTGGGAGCGTCACCACGAAAGACACAAAGGAAGGTAAAAACATTGTTGTTGTTGGGGACAGTCAGGTTAGGTACATGGATAGGGCTTTCTGTTTGATTGATAGGAGTAGGAGACAGAGGGTTTGCTTTCCTGGGGCTGGGATGGAGGATATTGTTAGCCGTCTGGACGACATCATGAGAGGTAATGGGAGCAATCCTATTATCTGTCTCAGTGCTGGAGGCAACGATGTTGGCAGACGTAGGAGTGAGGACCTGACTAGCAGGTTTAGGTCAGCAATAGACATAATTAGGAAGAAGGGTGGGAACCCTGTCATATGTGGTATTTTGCCAAGGAGAGGAGTTGGAAATGAATGGCTGTCCAGGGCAATTGGTGTCAATTGCTGGCTGGACAAATACTGTAAGGAAAATTCAGTAACATTCATTGACAACTGGGACCTCTTCTATGGCAGAAATGACATGTATGCCAGGGATGGGGTTCACTTATCCAGGTCTGGGGTGGGGCACTGGCAACTGCAGTGGAGGGAGCTGTTAGGGCTTTAAACTAGAAATAGTTAGGGGTATGGGTTTTGGGGGGAAAACAGAGAAGTCCCAGTGTAGTAATATTATAAGTTGTAGGAGAACTAGTAATAGGCAGAATAAGGTGGATAGTGGAAAGCTAGTGACACTAGATGACAAGGACAGTAATAGGTATAGTGGAAAACAGAGATGAGCAGGAAGGGTAAAGAGAAAGGAGGGTCTCTAAATATATACTACACCAATAGTCGTAGTGCTAGGAATAAGATGGACGAGTTGAGATTAGTTGCAAGTACGGGTAATATTGATGTTTTTGCAATAACTGAGACATGGTTTAATATGAAAAATCGGGACTTGCCTGCCGAATGTCACATTCAGGGTTTTAAATTGTTTCAAGTAGACAGAAGTATCGGGAAGGGGGGTGGGGTGGCACTCTATGTCCGTGATCATTTAAATTGTTGCATAAAAACGGGTATAAAGTCTGAATTAACACATACAGAGTCTGTCTGGATAGAATTTTCAGAGGGGTGTGAAAAATTGATTTTAGGCGTGATTTACCGTCCTCCAAACTTAGATAGGGAACAAGGGAAACTACTTTGGGAGGAAATTGTTAAGGCCACAAGACACGATAACGTAGTAATTCTAGGGGACTTTAACTTTAGTCAGATTGATTGGAATTTCATGACAGGGAATTTAGAATCTAACGACATTTTAGAAGTAGTTCAGGATTGCTTTTTAAAGCAGTTTGTAACAGAACCTACAAGGGGAAATAACCTACTTGACTTGGTTCTGGCAAGCAAGGAAACCCTTGTTAATAATTTAGAAATTACAGAGGAACTCGGCTCAAGCGACCACAAGTCAATTACCTTTAGCATTGAATGGATGTATGATAGTAAAGATAATTCAGTAATGGTCCCAGATTTTCGCTTAGCAGATTATAATGGACTTAGAGAACACTTATCAACTGTGGACTGGGGTGAAGAAGAGAGGTATCAATATGACAGTTTTCTTTACACTATACAGGCTGCCCAAAGAACATTTATCCCATATAAAGAAATTAGATCAAGTAGAAATGACCCAAAATGGATGAATAATAGGCTCAAATATCTTTTAGGGCAGAAGAAAGGAATTTATAGGCGCATAAAAAGAGGTGAGGGTCATCATATAAATCAGTATACTGACATTAAGAGGGACGTTAAAAGGGAATAAGAAAAGCTAAACGGGACTATGAAATTAAAGTTGCTAGGGATTCAAAAACTAACCCAAAAAGTTTCTTCCAGGTTTATAGAACAAAAGTTAGGGATAAGATAGGTCCCCTTAAAAATAACTTTGGGCATCTTACTGACAAGGAGAATGATATGTGCTCTATTTTTAATAATTATTTTCTCTCGGTTTTCACACAGGAAGACATTAATAATATCCCAGTAATTAATTTTTACAGAGGCCCAGAAGAAGATAAATTATGTAATATCACAGTCACTAGCGAAATGGTTATGAAACAGCTGGACCGACTGAAACAAAATAAATCGCCGGGTCCTGATGAGCTTTTGCAAGGGTTCTTAAGGAATGCAAAAGGGAACTCTGTGAACCAATATCTAACATTTTTAATTTATCTCTTCAAACAGGTGTAGCGTCTGATATGTGGAAGATGGCTAATGTAATTCTTATTTTTAAAGCAGGGGACAAGTCACTACCGTCAAACTACCGCCCAATGAGCCTGACCTCAATTGTAGGCAAATTACTAGAGTCAATTATAGCTGATATTATTAGAAGCCATCTAGATAACCATAATTTGATTAATGATACCCAGCATGGATTCACGAGGGCCGTTCCTGCCTATCTAATTTATTAACCTTCTTCAGTAAAGCTTTTGAGGCTGTTGATCACGATAAAGAATTCGATATTGTTTATTTAGATTTTAGTAAGGCTTTTGATAGAGTACCGCACCAGAGACTGTTAAAGAAAGTGGCAGCTCATGGCATTGGGGGAAAAGTGCTGTCATGGATCGAGTCATGGCTAACCAATAGGAAGCAGAGAGTGTGCATAAATGGGGTTAAATCCGAATGGGGACTTGTAACAAGTGGTGTTCCACAGGGATCAGTCTTAGGCCCATTGTTATTTATAATATATATCAATGACCTTGATGAGGGAATTACTAGTGATAGGAGCAAATTCGCCGACGACACGAAGATAGGTAGGATAATTGATTCAAACATAGATGTCATAGAACTTCAGGAAGATTTAGACAAACTTAATTCGTGGTCAGAAAAGTGGCAGATGCAGTTCAATGTAGATAAATGCAAGGTTCTGAAGCTCGGGAGTGTCCATAACCCAAGCACTTATAAGTTAAATAACGTAGAACTTAGCCATACAGATTGCGAGAAGGACTTGGGGGTGATGGTAAGCAGCAACCTTAAACCAAGACAGCAATGCCTAAGCGTACGTAATAAGGCAAATAGATTACTGGGATTTATATCAAGAAGTGTTAGCAACAGAAGTCCAGAGGTTATATTACAGCTTTATACATCATTAGTAAGGCCTCACCTAGATTACGCAGCTCAGTTTTGGTCTCCATATTACAGAATGGACATAAATTCGTTAGAAAACATTCAGCGTAGAATGACTAAATTTATACATAGCATTAGAAATCTTCCTTACGAAGAAAGATTGAAGACCCTTAAATTACATTCACTTGTAAGACGTAGAATGAGGGGAGACATGATCGAGGTATACAAGTGGAAAATAGGTATTAACAAAGGGGATATAAATAAGGTCTTGAGGATATCTCTCCAAGAGAGAACCCGCAATAATGGATTCAAGTTAGATAAGTTTAGATTTAGAAAGGATATAGGAAAGTATTGGTTTGGAAATAGGGTAGTTGATGAGTGGAACAGTCTGCCTAGTAGGGTTATTGAAGCTAGGACCTTGGGTAGTTTCAAATTTAGGTTGGATAAATTCATGAGTGAGAGGGGTTGGATTTGAGTGGGACTCGCGCATGAGTGGGTAGAATTGTCAAAGCTTATTTCTTGGGTAGCATTGAAAATTGGGTTGATCAAATATTCTGTTAGTGGGACGGATTGTGAAGGACCTGCCTTGTATGGGCCAACAGGCCTGCTGCAGTGTTCCTCCTTTCTTATGTTCTTATTAAGTGGTAGTAGTAGAAATGGTAGTGGAGACCGTCATATTCTAGAGGAGCACTGCAATGAGGCTAGCGGCCCGCAAGGGTGGGCCGCTAGCCCACCCAAGCGGGTGGGGAGGAAAGGAAAGGCGAATAAAATAAAGGACAAATACAAGGCAAAAGAAAGAAAGAAAGGAAAACCTATAGGAGGAAAAAGGAGAAGAGGGAAGAGAGGAAAGGGGAAGGAATCAGGTTAAGTCACGGGTGTTCTGAAGTTTAGAGCATTTAACAATGTAATGAGAGAGGAAAGCATCAACAGAGACAAAGCCAGGGCTAAGATTCATACAGGGAAAGTTGTGTATAAGGGAGGATTCAACCAGACGGCGACTATGAAAGTTAGACGTAGGGTAGACAGTTTTAGCAGAAGACCAATCAATAGGATGACTGTGATCTCTGACATGACAGAAAAGAGCATTATTAGTGTCGGCAAGCCTAACACTATTTTTGTGCTCCCTGAGTCTGTCAGAAAGAGATCGGCCAGTTTCTCCGAAGTACTGGAGAGGACAGGAGGAGCAAGAAATAGAAATTGATGTTCATGTCCACCGCTCAGTTACAGGTTTTGCCTTCTCCGTGTACCGCAAGCCTATGCACAGTGGCATGTACATTCATTACTTCTCGTATCATGCCTCCTCTGTCAAGAAGAGTGTTCTTATCTCCCTCTTTCTCCGTGCTCTCCGTATCTGTGATCCTCAGTTTCTTGAAGCAGAAATTTCCACTCTTCATAATTCATTTTCCCGCCTGGGCTACTCTTCCCATTTCATAGACTCTGCTTTCTCTCGTGCCAAACGGACTTTCTTCTCTCCTAAACCCTCTACTCCTGAGAACTCTCCAGTCCTCTGCCTTCCCTACATCTCTGGTCTCTCTAATCTCAGCAACTCTCTCCGTTCCTTAGACATCAAACTTACCTTTCGCCAGACTAACACTCTTCGCACTAATCTAGTTCATACCTCCCCTCCCTCCACAGATTCTCCTGGTGTCTACTCTATTTCTTGCTCCTCCTGTCCTCTCCAGTACTTCGGAGAAACTGGCCAATCTCTTTCTGACAGACTCAGGGAGCACAAAAATAGTGTTAGGCTTGCCGACATTAATAATGCTCTTTTCTGTCATGTCAGAGATCACAGTCATCCTATTGATTGGTCTTCTGCTAAAACTGTCTACCCTACGTCTAACTTTCATAGTCGCCGTCTGGTTGAATCCTCCCTTATACACAACTTTCCCTGTATGAATCTTAGCCCTGGCTTTGTCTCTGTTGATGCTTTCCTCTCTCATTACATTGTTAAATGCTCTAAACTTCAGAACACCCGTGACTTAACCTGATTCCTTCCCCTTTCCTCTCTTCCCTCTTCTCCTTTTTCCTCCTATAGGTTTTCCTTTCTTTCTTTCTTTTGCCTTGTATTTGTCCTTTATTTTATTCGCCTTTCCTTTCCTCCCCACCCGCTTGGGTGGGCTAGCGGCCCACCCTTGCGGGCCGCTAGCCTCATTGCAGTGCTCCTCTAGAATATGACGGTCTCCACTACCATTTCTACTACTACCACTTCCACTACTTACTTCATTAGTACCCCACTCTCTGGTACCCTCCCTGTCTGCCTGCCTATAAATACCCCTTCCCCCGTCTCTGTGTGTTGGACTCACACCTTCGACACACCAACTCCCAGGCCATACGATCCCCATCGGGGAGAGGAACCTCTACCTCAACTAAAAGCTTGTACCAAGATGAATTATTCCAACAGAATCAAGATTAAACCTTCCAGTGGAACGGTTAATGACTCATCCAAGCTTGCTCTTGCTGTGACCGTCAGGGGCGGCTTACATGTCAAGATCAATACCATCCTAACACTCCAAGAAACCTTCATTGTTGTATGTGAAGACGATGTTGAGGCTGAAAAGTTACTAACCTCCTCTGCTTTGTCCACTCTATCAGACAGTGGCTTCAAAGTCATGTCCTCTCCTGCCATACGGGCCAAGAGGACTGTATTCTTGAAAAGACTTGACAAACTGATTACCACACAACCTGTTAAAGACCTAAAGACCTCCATTGAAGAACAAAATCCCTGGGCTTCAGTGGAAAGCATCACGAAGATTCCTACAGCCTCCTCCATGCTAAAAATAACTTTTACTGATGTGTCAATGGCTGCCCAAGCTATGGCTGAAGGCCTGGCCATATACTACTACTTTATTAACTCCTCTCATATTGAAGCTGAGAGGTACCATCATATTACTCAATGCTGGAGTTGCTACTTTTACCTACACTCTACAAAAGACTGCCCCACAAAAACAAAAAGTTATGCTCTACCTGCGGGTCTGAAGGCCACGATTCCAAGACTTGCACTTCTACTGCCCCACTTAAGTGTCTCAACTGCAAAACAATCATCATACTCTGCGGCAAAGTGCCCCACTCGTCGAGAAATTCTGAAAAAATCAGGAAGCAGAACAGAAGAAGACACCTTCCAAGTCACCTACTTATGCTGCCATCACCAAACTCCAGGACGACACTACAAAACTTTTAAAAGCTACCCAACCCTCCACCACCGCTCCACCAGCTTGTGAACCTACGAAAATTCATTACTGTATGCTATATGCACACTTGCATAATATGGCGATACCAGGTTCCTTCAACACTGTTATTAACGAGCTCTTCCGATTGAATAATATGCCAAACTTTACTTTTCCAGACTCTCCACCATCTGCCGACATCATGAAGCTCACCAAAGAATTTGGCAATGTCACAACACCTGAAATTCCATCTCCAAGAAACAGCCAATCAGCTACTTCCAACATCACCACCGCTGTGGACCAATCAGCAACCTTGCCTGACCCATCTGTGTCTTCCACTTCCTCTGCTACTACTAACGAACCACCTGCTCCTTCTCCAACTCAACCACCAAAAGCCAAGAAAGCCAAGACACTCCCTCCTGAAAATCCACCTCAAGATACTCCAAGACCTGAAAAATGGAAGAGGAAACAATATTCAGACCAACTGAACCCTCACTTTCTACACATATAATCCTCACACCCCGACGCTATATGCACCTCAGGCCGTCTATTCCATGCGTCATGGTAGTATCAAGTACACTGTTGCTCCTGGCTGCCCTCACCACCCTGAAACAGCACTAATTGAAGACTTAGAAAAAGACAAAACCTTGATCAAACTTACTGTATTGTCAAAACCAGCTTTCAGAAGACTTCAAAATGGTTCTACGACAAGAACGTAAAACTAAACAAGAACACAGATATGAAGAGTTTTCTATCCACCAATCACCGATGATCCTGCATACTTAACGATCAGTCATATTGAAGCATGCCTCCTCCGCCTCCCGCCGATCTCCAGCAACCATTTACCGAACAGTTCTACACATCCATCACCATGATGCAGCCTGCACAGCTTACCGACATCGCCAGCCAAGTCCTGATCTCTCCAGCTCTATCCACGATCGCCTCAGCTGCTGGGTTAAGCCCTGGCTCTATCTCTACGACTAAGAACACTCCTCTCCAGTGCTACTCATCGTCTGTCCCGTCTTCCCGTTCATCCCATTGGGATCTTACCTGAACTCGTTCGTTCCGATCCTCACTTGACGAAGACATTCGTAGACCCACAAACCAACACAACCTTTCTATTCCTTGTATGAACCTGCTCCTAACCCTATTTACAAATACCTTTTGTTTCAATGACAGGTACCTTGAGCTGTTCGCCCCTCTGACCCACTTTCGCCTTAGCTGCTGGGTTAAGCCCTGGCTCAACTTCTACACGCCTCTCCTTCGGCTGTCCCGTCCTCCCCGCTCACCCCACAGAAGTCTCACCAACAGGAGAGCCTGCTATTCCTGTTCTCAAGTCTGCCCCACGATCGCCTTAGCTGCTGGGTTAAGCCCTGGCTCTATTTCTACGACTAAGAAGACTCCTCTCCAGCGCTATTTTTCGTCTGTACCGTCTTCCCCGCTCATCCCATTGGGATCTTACCTGAACTTATTCATTCATTCATTCATTCTGTGTGTTAGTGTGACTTTGTAAATGGTCCAAGTCGGACCGAAACGTCGTCGTAAGCTCCTCTCTTTTATATGTGCGGGTTGTGTGTGTATATTAGATTAATTGCATTCATCAAAGTGTCGTGTTAGACGTATTCTAACAGTGGGGATTGTCGGAAGAGCCACTCATAGTGCCAATTTGTGCAAAAAATGCTGCCATTTGTCAAAATCAGTAAATATTTTTTTTCCTCAGTTGTTTGTTGGTCTTGTGAGCTGCAGGTGGTAGCAAGCTCTAGCTCTGGCACCTTCCCCGCCCCATGAGGGCTCGTGGGAATGGCAGTCTTGTGAGCTGCAGGTGGTAGCAAGCTCTGGCTCTGGCACCTTCCCCGCCCCATGAGGGCTCGTGGGAATGGCTGTCTTGTGAGCTGCAGGTGGTAGCAAGCTCTGGCTCTGGCACCTTCCCCGCCCCATGAGGGCTCGTGGGAATGGCTGTCTTGTGAGCTGCAGGTGGTAGCAAGCTCTGGCTCTGGCACCTACCCCGCCCCATGAGGGCTCGTGGGAATGGCAGTCTTGTGAGCTGCAGGTGGTAGCAAGCTCTGGCTCTGGCACCTACCCCGCCCCATGAGGGCTCGTGGGAATGGCAGTCTTGTGAGCTGCAGGTGGTAGCAAGCTCTGGCTCTGGCACCTACCCCGCCCCATGAGGGCTCGTGGGAATGGCAGTCTTGTGAGCTGCAGGTGGTAGCAAGCTCTGGCTCTGGCACCTACCCCGCCCCATGAGGGCTCGTGGGAATGGCAGTCTTGTGAGCTACAGGTGGTAGCAAGCTCTGGCTCTGGCACCTTCCCCGCCCCATGAGGGCTCGTGGGAATGGCAGTCTTGTGAGCTACAGGTGGTAGCAAGTTCTGGCTCTGGCACCTTCCCCGCCCCATGAGGGCTCGTGGGAATGGCTGTCTTGTGAGCTGCAGGTGGTAGCAAGCTCTGGCTCTGGCACCTACCCCACCCCATGAGGGCTCGTGGGAATGGCAGTCTTGTGAGCTGCAGG
Source organism: Cherax destructor (assembly GCA_009830355.1). Classification (NCBI taxonomy): domain Eukaryota; kingdom Metazoa; phylum Arthropoda; class Malacostraca; order Decapoda; family Parastacidae; genus Cherax; species Cherax destructor. The sequence continues at coordinate 14,241 of WNWK01006712.1, read as the reverse complement.
TGGTAGCAAGCTCTGGCTCTGGCACCTACCCCGCCCCATGAGGGCTCGTGGGAATGGCAATCTTGTGAGCTGCAGGTGGTAGCAAGCTCTGGCTCTGGCACCTTCCCCGCCCCATGAGGGCTCCTGGGAAGGGCAGTCTTGTGAGCTGCAGGTGGTTGCAAGCTCTGGCTCTGACACCTACCCCGCCCCATCAGGGCTCGTGGGAAGGGCAGTCTTGTGAGCTGCAGGTGGTTGCAAGCTCTGGCTCTGGCACCTACCCCCGCTAAATGGGGGCTCGTGGGAAGGGCAGTCTTGTGAGTTGCAGGTGATTGCAAGCTCTGGCTCTGGCAGGTACCTTGCCCTAGGAGGGCTCGTGGGAGTGGTGTCCCCGCGGGTGGTCACAGGCTTAATGCTATATGGTGACCCACAAGGGTTTACTGTTCCATCGTAAATACAATGTTAATAATCATCTTCATTCTTTTGTTGTTATGACGTCATGAGTTGAATATTGCCGTCGATGGTAAACTCTTTGTGAATCTTACGTTTCTTATATAATATATTGTAAATTTTCATTACAGTGACATAAAATGATTAATTTAACATACTAATATTAAAAGCATTATTTGCTGTTATTAATACTTTGAAAAAGTTTTGTTGTTGCTTAAGGAGGAGGAGGTGTTGATTCACCGGGAATTCTCCCAGCCTGGGTCTTTACCAGATGGTAACCCGGCTCTGGCTCCCTGGCGTGGGGGTATCAGGGACCTGTGTCTCCCATGGGAGGGGATACCCCACATCAGCGGGACCCACTGGCCCCAGGACTAGCCACATTCCCCTACCAGCACGAGGCATGGAGGTAGGTAGATGCTAGGCCCCTGTGGTCTGCCACCTTCCCTAACGGGAAGGGCAGGCTTACGAGCTGCAGATGGTAGCAAACTCTAGCCTTCGCACCTACCCTGCCCTAGAAGGGCTGGGCATGGTGATCGACCTGTTGCTTAGTTCAGTTCAGACTCTCAGGTAAGGACCCACTAGGGACGAGGGGGAAGTGGGGACAGAAGAAGAATAGCCGGTGAGAGGAAGAGCTGAAGTAGAAGAGAAAGAGTCAGGACTAAACCCAACAGTCTAACTACTTATCCTGTTGCTTAAAATAAAAAAAAAAATCCTATATAATAATTTTTTATTTAAAAATATGAAAATAAAAGTTATTATATAGGTTAAGAAGAAGAACGCCAGTATGTCTGTATATTTTGGTCATATTCTCAATATTTTTGGAAATACATATTTGTATTAATAATAATTAACCCTCTCAGGGTCCAAGGCCATTTTTGGAAGGGATACACCTGTGTCCAAGAATTAAAAAAAAAAATTCTTATTTTTTATTATGAAATGGTAGAGAATCTTTTTCTGAAGGTAATAACAGAAAAAGTACGATATTTGATTGAAAATTGACGAAATTATGCTCTCGCGAATTTTGATGTCAGCAATATTTACGCATCGCCGATTTTGCCGAATTTGACTCCCATTTTAGGCCAATTACATTATTCAAGTCGACCAAATTCTTAGCGACTTCACTAGTATTGCTTCTATTCTATCGATTGAGCACAAGAAATCGCCCAGTCAACTGTTTCAACTACAAAATATAATGATTGGAAATTGGTAATTTAGCCAATTTAACTCAAAGTTCAAAATATTCCAATTTCTAAATAGGGTGCAGAATAAACAATGCAGGCATTCCTGGCACTAAACTAACATTTCCTCTGTTCATTAGTTACATTTTCAGTCATTACAAATGAATTCCATTTCGATTTTTTATTCACATAATGAATTTTTATTCAAACCAATAAATGGAAGATTTACTGTTATGCAATATTATAATAATTGTACAAATAATATCACCACATTTATGAACGTATATATATATATTTTTTTTATATATATATTTTATTTAAGAACCATACAGGATTACAAACATGGATTCGAAACATAGCAAAAATATAATGTCTTATGACATCCCTTCTAACAATATAGGTCGATCACCATGCCCAGCCCTTCTAGGGAAGGGTAGGTGCCAAGGCTGGAGCTTGCTACCATCTGCAGCTCGTAAGCCTGCCCTTCCCGTTAGGGAAGGTGGCAGACCAGAGAGGCCTAGCATCTATCTATCTCCATGCCTCGTGCTGGTGGGGAATGTGGCTAGGCCTGGGGCCAGTTGGTCCCGGCGATGAGGGATATCCCCTCTCATGGGAGACATAGGTCTCTTACACTCCCACGCCAGGGAGGCGGAGCCGGGTCGCCATCTGGTAAAGACCCAGGCCGGGAGAATTCCCGGTGAATCAACACCTCCTCCTCCACCTTCTAACAATATATAAGTAAAGTAAATTAAAGTAAATTTTATTTCATTGCAGATTGCATAGGTATTGGTAGTTACAATGTAAATTGAGTGCAAGGAGAGCCACTGACATGCCATGACATTAGGGGCAGCTTATTCTAGTAACTTAAAGACTATGTACTTAATATTAGAGAAATTTATTGAGTTTATTCTAGTTAAAAATTGTTTTCAAAATTACAATATGATGAAATTTTACTGTTTAAATTATTATATGATGATATTAGATTGTTACAGGTGTTAAGATTCACGAATGGTAATATGGAATTGAGATTATCTTAAGGAAAATAACATTGAGCATTTTTGACATTAACTTATAATATGAGTATTTAGTTTTGAGTGAGTAGGGGGTAACATAATAGTAACATATTATTAAAAATTGAGATTATCGTATAGGAAAGTAATAATGAGCATTTTTCAAAGTAGTTTATAGTATGATCATTTAGTTTTGGGTGAGTAGGTGGTTTTTGAGTTGAGTCTTAAATTGATTTTCTGACATGAAAATCTTCGTACAACATATACAATGTACTTATATAACAAGAGACCTTATACAAAATATACATAAATCACTATGTAACAGACAAAATACAAGTGACCATTGACATTTTCCACACCATTACAGACTATATAAACTAAGAAAAATCAATACTATCCCAAACCCCCACCCTCTCCTTAGTTATTCTTTTTAATATTTCAATGAAATGACAAATAAGAGCCTATGAACATTATACAGATTACAAACTTACAACTAAAAACAAAACCCCCATGGCTGGGGTAGGGTATACTGATACATGTTTATACAATAAGAATGGTCCAACAAGGACCTACATAACAGTAATTTTTATCGTCAGGAGTCGTTGATTCACCAGGAATTCTCCCAGCCCGAGTCTTTACCAGATGGCGACCCGGCTCCAGCTCCCTGGCGTGGGAGTAGCAGAGACTTATGTCTCCAAGGGAGGGGGTACCCCTCAGCGGCGGGACCAACTGGCCCCAGGCCTAGCCACATTTCCCACCAGCACGAGGCAGGTGGTAGATAGATGCTAGGCTACTCTGGTCTGCCACCTACCCCGCCCTAAGGAGGCTGACAGGAAGGGCAGGCTTGCGAGCCACAGATGGTAGCAAGCTCCAGCCTTGGCACCTACCCTGCCCTAGAAGGGCTGGGCATGGTGAGCGACCTTTATCGTCAACTTAATTAAAATCATGACCCAAATAAAATTACTACATATATAAGGATATACTAAATATGACAATGAGACTAATTTTCACAACTCCGAAAAACACGGTACCCCAAAAGGCCAAACAATAAACCTTTTAAACATTATTAAACATGAGGTCTAATAGCCACCCACGCAGCATTCCACCAGATTACAATTAACCATGTTCCATATATATGACACGTTACAATAACCCTCCAAAATTAATTTAAACAGGATCACAAAAAACACACAACCTCATATAGTGTTTCAATACCCCCCACTCTAAGGAAGCATCTGCCCCCACCTCCCAAAAACTAAAAGTTAGGGAATACAAATAGAACCCTGACATATTACATCTGAAGATATACACGTCACACAAGATATATGAAATACACAGGTACAGTTATATTCATAAAGCACAATATTGTACCTAAGCACATGACAGGAAAATTATCACTGCACATGAATTCACAAGTAAAATATAATAAACCCTACCTGAGATCGGTCCTACGCAACGTGGAAAAGGGAACCCTAACTACCACCCTAACCTCATAACTGAAGCAGAGAGGGAAACCCCCAATCATACCATGAAAAACAATAACCCATCCCAAAGTCAAAGTCAAAAAGCGATACCAATCACTCACCCATCAAAGTCATAAACAACCCCATCCCCCTATGCTCCTCCATAAAAAAGGTCATAAGTCAAAAAACAGATGCACAACTCTCCCCAACCCATTCCCACCCCCTACCTACCACCCCCCACCCAACCCAAACCCAAGACCGCACACACCTACCAACACACACACACACAAACCGCCCCTCTGGGAAACCAGCCCCCCTTAGGTTTCCTCATCCTCTACCCGAACAAAAGACCCATCATGAGGAGGCGATACCCTCCGGGAAAAACTCGACCACGCCCTCCCATACAAACATTGATTTCTACACCTCATTCTATAAAATTGGCCTACCAGAGCCCTTATCCTTACCTCACTCCTAACCTCCCTCATGCCCCACGACACATGCAAAATCTAAAACAAGATGCATGACCGCACGTCGCACATCGTCTGTACAACCCCCCACATCTAAGCTTAAAGCCCGCAAGGTCATAACACCCCCTCCCCCCACTATACGAAGAACTTGGCCAAACCATTCCCTAATCCTTCCCAGGCACCCACAAAAATACACAGCATGATACGCTGAATCAGGCATCCCACATCTGGTACAGCTGCCCTCCCTCGCCAAACCCATAACAAACAGGAGAGCTTTAGAGGCCAAGATGCCATGCAAAAACCGAAACCCAGTCTCACATACCCTAGATGGCAACCGTAATCTCATAAAAAAAAAACCACACCTTTCGCCAATCGTACATTGGGAAAGTTTCCACACCCAATACCGCCCCCTTTTCCATCCCCACCCTATCCAGCTTACTAACCCTAATCCCACCCAGCTCATGTGCCACTAACAGAACTCACAATATCGCCTCACATCTCAGCAGTTCCCGCCCACTCCACCACCTCCGTAACTCCCTCATTATCCTATCTACCTTTGCTCCATGCACCCCTCCCCTCACCACAAATTCCTGCTTAACGAAAATACCCTGCAACCTCATACCCAAATGTATCAACCTCAAGTCCCCTAATGCCACCCTTGTCATCACCACCTCCTTCTTTAACCAGTGCTTACCAAATCCCCAAATGAATTGCAAGACTCTAGCCTGCAGCCACAGTACATCCCTCTCCATGAGAGGATATATCGCGGCCACATGCCAAAGTTTGCTATACACCAACGTATTAATAACCACCGCTCGTTGCAATAATGTAAAATCCCCCGCTCTCCAACCCGCCATCCTACTCAAAGCCCCTTCCACAACCGCAGACGAATTAATTTCACGTGCTACCCTAGCTTCATTGCAAAAGGTTACCCCACAAATCTTAAGTCTATTTACAGTGACCCACCCATACCTATGCCCCAACGTTCCCCCTACCCAAAGACTCGCTATGTCGTCTCTTGGGTACAAGCACCACAATCCCAGTACGTTGATCTTCCCCCATATCGCCCCTAGATTTCATGCTATTGAAGACCCGAACTAGCATCTCCCTCAAAACCTCCCAATGAGCAACATAAAAATCGCCTGGGATCCCATCTATTCCTGGCGATTTTCCTAACCTCTGACCCTGTATCACCTTCAACACCTCCTCCTCAATGATCATCCCTTCCATGCCCATACGATCCTCATCACTAATTCTCGAGACAATACCCTCTAAGACTATTCCACGGGCTACCCGATCATAATCCACCTGACATAACTTCTCCTGGAACCAAACATCCGCATATCCACCGATACCCTCCGTCGTCTGCAACAGCTGGCCCATCCGGTACCCACCTAACTCTATCGACTTTCATAGACATAATTGTCATATCTCTCCTACGGCACCTAAATTTTCGCAACACATATGCTGAGGCCTTATCTCCCCACAGTACATCATCCAACCCCGCCCGTATTCGAATGGCATGAAATGCTTCCTCCTAAATCTCCCGCAACCGTTCATGTAAGGCTGCAATCTCCTCCTGCAGATACCCACCCCCTCCCACTCCATAGCATGCCCTCAAATACTTTTGCATGCCAAGCCTCAATCGCGCCTCTTCCCTCCCCATTCTTGTATAAAAATCACAAATCGCAACTTTACCTCTCCCATTCCACCACCCAACAATGTCCTCAACACCCCGACCCTCCTCCCATACCCTCCCCACCACTCCGCGAAAACCCCACAATGATACGGGCTTTGCAACAATCTAGTGTTCAGCTTCCAATAACTAGAATACATATGTACCGCACCTTCCCATGATAAACAAGCCAAAACGTCCCTGTGATCCGAAAATCCAACATCTACACAAGTGACATTCTCCACCCTCACATCCCCTGACACATATATTCTATCTAATCTAGCAGCGTAACCTCTCCTGACAAAAGTATGTTCTACAAAACTCCCCTCCCCTGATCACATCCCCCACTCCTATCGCACCCAAAACATCCCTCAACACACCCAGTAAACATTCCGCCCCTCTGGGCTCTACATCCCTCTTACGGATTACACAATTCCAGTCACCAGCAACAACACTTATCATAGGTAATCCTCCAGAAAATTAACCAACTCATTACGAACAAAATCTTCCTTAACAAGACGACTATTCGCAGCAGGCATGTAAACCCCGATAAAACATACCTGAATATCCCCCCAAACCCCATCAACTCGAACAATCCTGCCCTCCCCCCTCTCCTCCCAAGACCTTAACGTAAAAGGGCTGGTTTCCCTGACCCCAACAGTAACCCCCCCTTTGAAATTCATTGCACTTCCCATATACGTGACAAAACCATTCAGACTCAAGTCCCTTCCACACCTATGCTTATGCTCCTGAAGGCAGCATACAACAACACGTAGTCATCGCAAAGTCACTTCAACCCATCTCTTCTTGACCTCCACACGGAGATCATTAACATTCATATTCAGAAACTTAAAAACTATAAAGGGGGTTTTCCTCTCTGCTTCTGCTCCCTATGCCCTTCCGGTGGAACAGAACTTCCACTTGCACTACTACCTTTTCCTATCCCTCCCTTCCGACCTAACAATGCCCCTTCCCCCTTTGCCATGTCTGCCCAGGCCTTTTTACCAGGCCTCTGACCAGGCATTAAAATATCATCACCAGCCACCTCACTAGGCCGTTTACGGGATGCACCTGTGCAAACCATTACATCATCCCCTTCAGCCTGATGCACCTCGACCTCCAGTACCACATACGATACCCTGGAAAGCTCATTGACCTCAACACCATCAACACATCCATCGTAACTCATCCGCCTCAGGCACCACCTCCGCAGCCAACATGCCAACCATCGTTGGACTATCGAGCATCCTGTGAAGGTCCTCGAAAGTAGGATCCACCAATACCACCTACTCGCCAACAACATCCTCTTCAGAATTATTCAGCGCCGACTCCTGAGTCGCGGCCTGCATATCCATAGATAAAGTCTGCACGAGCACTTCTTCCTCAGGAACTTCGTCGCTCCATTTCCTGGTGCTCGTCTCAACTCCTGCATCCTCTGACACATCCGGCACCACTAGGTGTACCACGCCCTCCTGCGCCGCCTGATCAGCAGCAGCTGTTCGATCATCCGAGGCCCGTCGTGGAAGGTCCCGTCGTTTCTCACACATCACTGCCATATGTCCTGGGGACCCACAGAGCCAACAGGTGCGTATCTGCCCAGGGTACGTAACGTACATCAGGGTTTTAAAGGTTTCCATGAAGACATACGATGGAATCTGCCATCGCAGAGTCATTTTAAGGACAAAAGAGCCCTCCGGCAGTCCTGCATACACACCCTGGGCCCAATGCCCCACAGTAGCAGCGTGAATAACTCCAAACTGTCCAAAAACCTTCCGCACATCCACTTCATCAGCTTCAAACGGAGTATTCCAAATTTGTATCCAAGAATAATGAATGGATGCATCTCGTAGACGTACCTCCAAGCCAGTTTGGACCACAATCCTCCGTTCCTGATATGTATCCACAATTGCCTCGTAAGCACCAGTGCTGGAAAACTTGACAAAGATCCTCACGGCACCATTAAGGGAAACCCCATACAAATCAGCAACCAGGATCCCGTGTCCCTAATTATCAAGGGCAGCAGCACATCAGCTGTACTAGGATAAACAGCTCCCTGCAAAAGCTCAATACAAACGGTGTTTACACGTCACCTGTAACTGGCAGCCATGTTGCGGACAACACTGCTGTATGATACTGCCACCAAGAGACCCAGAAAGCACACCCTTCCTCCGCCAAGGTTGGGCTGTGACTTCCGAAGAATAACCAATGCAGGCATTCCTGGCACTAAACTAACATTTCCTCTGTTCATTAGTTACATTTTCAGTCATTACAAATGAATTCCATTTCAATTTTTTATTCACATAATGAATTTTTATTCTAACCAATAAATGGAAGATTTACTCTTATGCAATATTATAATAATTGTACAAATAATATCACCACATTTGTGAACGTATATTAGACCACCAGCTGGCGCATATTAGACATTTTCGCTATTTTGAGCTCAGTTTCAAGCCATGTAGACTACTAAAACCAATCAAACTCATCTCTATATCTGTAATATATCTTATATTCTATCAAATGAGACCACGAAATCGCAAATACAACTATAAAAAGTATACGAAAAAACACTGCAAATTCGCTGTTTTAATCGAAAATTACGGTTTCAGGTTTTTTTCTCTCATTATGCACTGTGCGTTGCAGGATTTGTTTCATGTGGTGCACTTTCCACATAGATGTATTCTCTCATATCTAGGCCCAAATTTACCGTTCAAATCTTATCTGAGTGAGCTGAGCTCATGACGTAGAACTACGGTTTGGACCCTGAACTCAAAGCAGTAGAACTACGGTTTGGACCCTGAACTCAAAGCCGTAGAACTACGGTTTGGACCCTGAACTCAAAGCCGTAGAACTACGGCACGGACCCTGGTAACAAGCTCTGGCACCTACCCCGCCCCATGGGAGCTTGTGGGAAGGGCTGTCTTGTGAGCTGCAAGTGGCAGCAAGCTCTGGCTCTGGCACCTTCCCCGTCCTAGGAGGGCTCGTGGGAGTGGTGTCCCTGCGGGTGGTCACAGACTTAATGCTATATGGTGACCCACACGGGTTTACTGTTTCATCATGAATACAATGTTAATAATCACGTTCATTCTTGTGTTGTTATGACGTCATCAGTTGAATAATGCCGTCGATGGTAAACTCTTTGTGAATCTTACGTTTTTTATATAATATATTGTAAATTTTCATTACAGTGACATAAAATGATTAATTTAACACACTAATATTAAAAGCATTATTTGCTGTCATTAATACTTTGAAAAAGTTTTGTTGTTGCTTAAAATAAAATAAAAAAATCTTATATAATAATTTTTTATATAAAAATATGAAAATAAAAGTTATATTATGAGCTAAGAAGAAGAACGTCGGTTAGATCGACACCATGCTTAGCCTTTCTAGGGCAGGGTAGGTGCCTGAGCCAGAGCTTGCTTTCACCTGCGGCTCACAAGACTGCTATTCCTTTTAGCTCCCCTGGGGCAGGGAAGATGGCAGACCAAAGATGGGCCTAGCTTCTCCCTATGAACCCCGTGAGGGCGGGGAATGTGGCTAGGCCTGGGGACCGTTGGTCCCACAGATGAGGAGGTCCCAAGTACCTCCTCCCATGGCAGACATTAGTCTGAGATACTCCCGAGAAAGGGAGCCAAGGCCGGGCCACCACTTGGACAAGGCCCGGGCCGGGAGAGTCCCGGCGAATCAACAAGAAGAACGTCGGTTATCTTTCAATAAATATTTTATTTTCTCAATAATTTTGAAAATACATTCATTTGTATTAAAAATACTTAATATTACATATAGCTAATAAAGAGTTAGATAAGAAGACACAATTCCCAGCCCTTACAGGGCAGGGTAGGTACTAGAGATAAGGTATATTAGATTAATTGCATTCATCAAAGTATCGTGTTAGACGTATTCTAACAGTGGGGATTGTCGGAAGAGCCACTCATAGTGCCAATTTGTGCAAAAAGTGCTGCCATTTGTCAAAATCAGTAATAAATATTTTTTTTCCTCAGTTGTTTGTTGGTTTTGTGAGCTGCAGGTGGTAGCAAGCTCTAGCTCTGGCACCTTCCCCGCCCCATGAGGGCTCGTGGGAATGGCAGTCTTGTCAGCTGCTGGTGGTAGGAAGCACTGGCTCTGGCACTTACCCTGCCCTAGGAGGGCTCGTGGGAATGGTGTCCCTGCTGGTGGTCACAGGCTTAATGTTATACAGTGACCCACACGGGTTTACTGTTCCATCATGAATACAATGTTAATAATCACCTTCATTCTTGTGTTGTTATGACGTCAAGAGTTGAATATTGCCGTCGATGGTAAACTCTTTGTGAATCTTACGTAAGATAGTAATAAGCTCCAGCCTTGGAACCTACCCTGCCCTAGAAGGGCTGGGCATGTTGATCCTGTTGTCATTAAGGAGGTGTTGATTCACCGGGAATTCTCCCGGCCCGGGTCTTTACCAGATGGCGACCCGGCTCCGGCTCCCTGGCGTGGGAGTAGCAGAGACCTAAGTCTCCCATGGGAGGGGTACCCCTCAGCGGTGGGACCAACTGGTCCCAGGCCTAGCTATATTCGCCCACAAGCACGAGGCAGGTAGGTAGATAGTTGCTAGGCCACTCTGGTCTGCCACCTTCCCCGCCCCAAGGAGGCTGACGGGAAGGGCAGGCTTGTGAGCCGCAGATGGTAGCAAGCTCCAGCCTTGGCACCTACCCTGCCCTAGAAGGGCTGGGCATGGTGATCGACCTGTTGTCATTAATTCTTTGAAAAAGTTTTGTTGATGCTTTAAATAAAAAAAAAAGTCATATAATATTTTTTTATTTAATAATATGAAAATAAACGTTATATTATAAGCTAAGAAGAAGTGTGTTGTGGGGTTCTTTTCATAGATTTGGTAATATTAACAGACGATGAGCTTGGTTTTTGGTAGCGTTTAATGAGGTGTTGGATATATGGGAGCTGAGAGCCTATGCCTGTGTGTCTGTCCTGCACTGAGTCTGGATGGTAACTAAGGCTTCTAGGCCGCCTGGCGCTGAGGCATTCAAAAGGCAGGCCTATCATTGGCTAATGCCAGATCACATGGGCAGAGGTTGGAAATCACGTGAACAGCCGTTAGAAGTACGAACGAACCGTACAGCTCGGGCATGCTACGTATGGCGTCTCGACATACAACTATACAAACTAAGGACAACAGGCAACAACTTTCAGCTGATTCTATACAATGTCAAAGTACACAACAGTTAACATTATACTTCACATGGATATTATCGTGACGGAACAATCTACATTACTATATGATGCATCTTGATACTTGGGAATTAATTAAATGAGCTCATTCAAGAATATCATGATAAAAGAGATAAAAAAAAATAATTTGTTCGATCGAACTGTCTTCATGTGAACTACGAATTCTGAGGAAATATAATTACAAGAAGGTAGTGATTAACAGACAAGGTAGATCTGGTGCACTCAAATCTATACTGTTAATTCTCAGAACTCGGAGAGAACGTGAACACACAAAAAAAAATTTGAGTAATACTAAGTAGATATTATAACACACAGTTAAACGCTTACTACATATTTATCTATACAGGTTATTTACATTTAACCCCAACTCTGCTAGGGTGAGATTGATATAGGCTGTATAATTATCATCTCTGGGTGGATCAAACTCTGTTACAATAGGTAACTCAACTTCTGATTGAGGAGGATCTACACTGGTATCTACAAATGATACTTGAGGACTTCTCAACACTTGTCGTGTACGTAGGGAATAACGACATTCAGGTTGATCTGTCTGATCATTAGAGGTAGAGGGAACAGCAACAGGAGAAATATCAGATTCTGTCTCACTTGTCTGATTATTAGGGGTGACAGGGACTTCGTCATCATCATCGCATACTAACTTCATATGATCTAAATGCGATTCTTTAAACTGACCCGTACTAATTTCTCTAACTTTATACTTGTTGCCGTTAATATGTTCGACTACTCTATAAGGACAAACAAACTTTTGATCGAGTTTTGGCATTGCTGAACATCTGGTACATCGTGAACTAGCTGCAAGGCTACTTTCACTAGTGACTGTGGAATTACTAATTGGTATACTCTTCTACTAGGATTACCCAACTCGGTAGTGCGATACAGTAATTCTTGGTTCATAACAAAGTCACTAATGGGTGCTGGTTGCTTCACAGAGAGAATAAGGTCTTTCTGGAGCAGGAATCTAACCACACCAGACCACAAGGGGTCTTGTCTTTGAGCAGTCTTTACATCCTCATCACTAAATGGAGGATCGGCAGTTACTACACTGACATGACGCGACAAAGCATCAGCAACTACATTGGATTTGCATAACTGTATAATTGCGTTCAGCCTTAGTAAGGACTCGGCTAGCAAATGCAACTAATCTCTTAAACTGAGTTTTCTTTATTCACTAAGAACTGGGAACACTTTCCTACTGGAGGAATGAACGGCACGGTGGAGTGGAAGGACTCTCCCCGGGTAAAATAGATAGCTCAATAACACAAAGTATGAGCAAAGGAGAATGGCTCTCACTATCTCTTACTGCAGGTAATAATTACTCGACACACGACACTTTACTCTGCAAAGGACTTACTGTCAACTGGAAAGAACACTATCTGGAACACGAGGGACAACAACTGGCACTCTAGTGAATACACTAGCAACAGAAACGGCTTTCTGCAATTACTTTGCATCAGCGAGAGATGCTATAACTCATTCAAGTAGTCTTTCTTCAACAAAGCGTCCCTGAGAGGAACTACTACTTGAACTAGCAACATTGCAAGGATAGACTCAGTACTCAAGGCGGTCCGGGATACCTCCGGCACCCTAGGCATCTGAACGCTATCTTGCATGCAAGATATTGTAGGACTGAATTCCAGACAGGAGTGACAGTAATACCAGTATCTTGACCGCTCGGCTACGTTAATACATAATGCACAAAGCTATCAGGACTGACTTTGAACTTCACATTCCGCAGAACTGTTATAACTCTCTGATACAAGCTGTGAGAACAAACACATTGTTCAAGAGCTAGATACTGTCTTTCAGTCGGTAAGGAACTATCAGGATCACGAAGAAAACTACATTGACTCTGTGGCTGGGTAGGTCTAGCATTCGGTAAATGACTATTATGAATTTCAGCAAGGGCATTTGGAACATTAGGGGACTGAATGCCGTCATTAGCTACACTACTGTGAGATAAGTGAGACATACTTGCAAAGAAAATTGCACAAAGACTAATTCAGGTAAAAATGAGAATGATAAAATATTCACAGTACACAATTAGTTAAAATGGGAATTAAGAAGTCATTGAATTAGATGCAGAAAAGGGGTTAAAACAACAAATGCACACTGCACAAGAAGGTAAAACTCACTGAATTTTGACTGTAAAAATTTAAGGAATTACTTTACAAATTGCAATAAAAAGGCAATACTGACTACTGTACTTCGAATTGTCTGGATTATTTCCACACCACACATTGCCCTCAAACATGACATCTCCACTGTCTCCAGCCTTCTACTTGTTGCAACTTTCACAACCCATGTCTCACACCCATATAAGAGTGTTGGTATACCTATACTCTCATACATTTCCCCCTTTGCTTTCATAGATAAAGTTTTTTGTCTCCACAAACTCCTCAGTGCACCACTCATTTACCTGATTTTTCATAGACCCATCTGCTGACACGTACACTCCCAAATATCTGAATACATACACCTCTTCCATACTCTCTCCCTCCAATCTGAAATCCAATCTTTCGTCACCTATTTTTTTGTTATCCTCATCACCTTACTCTTTCCTATATTCACTTTAAATTTTCTTCTTTTACACACCCTACCAAACTAAACCACCAACCTTAGCAACTTCTCTTCAGAATCTCCCAAAAGCTCAGTGTCTTCAGTAAATAGCAACTGTGAAAACTCCCACTTTGTGTTAGATTCTTTATCTTTTAACCTCCACACCTCTTGCCAACAACCGAGCATTCACTTCTCTTACAACTCCATCTATAAATA